>JPYR01000090.1:134121-172875 GCA_000775305.1 Belgica antarctica | reverse complement strand
TCATAGAAGTGGAAGTGGAGGTGGAGTAAGTTCTTGTAATAACTCATGTTGACCGGTCGCGATCACGAAATTGTGAAATACCTTGTATAGAAATCAGCGACTGTACAGAACGAAAAGATTTGCACGACGATCAGCGAAATTGCATTTTTAGTGCACCTGGCCGATTATCTACCGAAAACATCAATTTGCGCTAAAAAAACTTGCATTTCAACGGAAGCGGCAGCTATTATGACATTTTTCACGGGCCCATTAACACTCAATTGAGAAACAAGCACGGGCAAGCGAGAAAATTGCATTCCTGCAACCAGAAATTATGAATAATTACCAACATGATTAATTTGGCGGAATTTGGCCTTCGAAGGCGCTCACAGCACATCGTTTAGATTCGTTGTTCGATCCAAGACAAGAAAACTCATCGGCATCGTAAAAAAGATAATTTTGCAGAAGAACTGGACTGGCGGAGATGATGCGAATTTAAAATTTAAGAATGCGGTCGATGTCCGGAGCTGTGCAGAAGAAGTGAGCGAACAATCGAATAAGACGAAGCGATGAAAAAAATCAGTTGAAAGTTTTTGAATGGAGCCGGGCCGGTGAACATGTTCTTTCTCTTTCGCTGACGTCATCGCTGTGAGACCGAAGGAATGTCTCGATTCTCATTTCGCAAATTAAAAAGTCAGTTTCTAAAAAGGCCACGTTTTGCGCCATCGCGTGAGATCGGTTTTTTTTACGGCTGTGGCGGCGGCTGACGCTTGTGCCCATCGCAGCCTTCTCAGAAATTCGTGAAATGCGAAGAAAAGCAAGCGAGAAGAGAAAAGTCACCGACAAGAATGTGCTGGAGCGGTGGTATTGGTGGACTGACAGCAAGGGGCCGGAGACGATTAGTCGGTGCTTCTGGTTAGAACAGGATTTGACGATTCCGAGAAGATTGGCGGCCGAAACGGCCAGCTTGGTGATCGTAATCTTTGCGGCATTTTCCAAGCGGAAATTCTTAGATCGTTGCAGGCATGAACGTGATCAGATTCAGATTCCAAACCGAAGCGTTTGTCCCATTGGTTTTTATGTTCACTTTAACCCTTATTTAACTATGCTGCTAATAATTTGCTAGTTTTTCAAACATTGTCATGCTTGGCTTGCGTGATTCATTTGATTGATTGCCTTTTGTGTCAATTTGATTACACACCGATTGCTGAAACAACCATGACAACGGATTGTTTAATGATAAAGCTGGTAACGTCGCAAATGGAATGCAATTCGATCTGCTTTCGCTTCGATTAAAGAGTAACCGCTAATCAGTGCCACCATCTAATCTAGATTCGTATGCGACATGGAAAATGTGTGGTGAACTGCGGTGATCGCAAAAAAATTCTTCCTGGGTCGTAAAAAAGTTGGAATGTCTGTAAGTGTCTGCACTTGCACATCGAGCTGATGAATAAATGCTAAAATGTGCAATAAAAAGCTAGTTCAACGACGACATCGCAGGCATAACTGCGAGATCTCGGCAATTTTCGACGACATCAAGTCTCACGCTCGACGTCACATTTCCAATGTGGGCTGTGTGAACCATCGCTTATTATCGCCTTTCATAATAACTAAATGAGATTCTCGAGAATTCGACAAATATTTGGAAATAAGCAAAGCCACTCAGATGTTTCGAGACTAAGAGGTATAAAAGATGGTAAATTAACACATTTACGCGCGGCGGCAACCAACGCTGAAGCCATTTGCTTCATAACTCATTTGACCAGGAATTTTTGAATGTTTTCACAGTTTAAATAGAACTGAAAGTTGCACCACTGGATCACAACACTTTTTGCACCCACCGAAAGCGAGATAAAACAGATTTTATTTCTCTCCAAACGAGACGCGAAATTTACGATCACGATGCCGCATTTTTCTTCACTCATTTTGTAAACGCCAGCCTGGAGATGCATTTCATTTTCGACGGTTTCTTTGCCTCGGCGTTTTTGCTTCTCTCAGAAGATCTTGACTGCGGCCATGAAATTATTCCACAATAAATCATGTTCCACTTTAATTTGTGCCATTTCTGCTTTTTCCGGATTTCTGCAGGCACATGTTTGCTTCTTACGGGGGCGTCTGATGGTGATATCACAGTTAGGATGCTTCAACTAATCGTACTAGCTTTAGAGAGCCAAACTTTCCAAGTTTAAAAATTTAGCATGCTTCGAGATCTGTGGAAATAGTTTCTAAGATAGTTTCTAAAATTGGAAGCAAATTGAAGATCAACTTCAAAATAAAATTTTCAAGCCCAAACATCGTACAGGCCCATCATCAAAGGCGCGTTTCTGCAATAATTTTCACCGTTAAACAGATTCATCGCGATGGAATGTTTAATGAATGAACATTTAATTAATTTGCTTTGCGGTCGCTTGTTGCCTAAAACCAAAACCAAAGAAAAGGCCAAAATAATGCAATTAATTCCTCGGAAACTTGTTGCGCTTCTGGTGAGCAATCGTTGAAAGTGATGAAGAGGTGCTTTTATGCTGTGGGAACGCCTCGCCAATCTTTGGAGATCGTGTCAAGAGTTCTTCATGCTGATTGGACGTCGTTCAGTGAAGTTGCCGGGCTTTTGCTGTGCAAATAAATTAACTTTTTGCTTACCCACTGCAGTTGTTTGTTTGTTTCGTTCACATATTCATGGAGTTTTCGGAATAATTTGTGCAACAAAGCGAGGTAATTGAATTAAGTTGGCAAATTATGGAAGTGCACTCTTTAAAATGGCGCGTTTTTAAAAACACATAACTTATACAGCAAATCTGATGGTTCTTGAGTAGCGTTGAAAGCCACCGCAACAATTGACTTTTGTTTCTCTTTTCTGCTGTGAATTTTCCTTAGTGGCTTCGACTGACAAAAAAGCACTTTCATTCAAAAAAGAGAATCAGAAATCATAATTGGAACTGAGGTCGGAGTTGTGCAGCGGTTGCACATAAAATGCAAGAACACTCTACAGTCGTGAGGCCGGGATCAGTCAAGTCGAGAGGTTTAATTTTTTTGTGCGCGAGTTTTTCGTCGATTCGAAACAGTTTCGAAGGTGAAATGTTCGCGAGAAAAGCGGAAAAAGAGACAACAAAGAAAACGTTGGTCTAGGTTGGAAAAATGCACCTCACTTTCGACGCCAGTTCCTTCGGCAAAAAAGAAGCAAAGGCGTAGGTTTCGTCTTTGCCTTCGCCCATTTTCGTTTATAGAACAAGTCATGTTTATTATTCACAGAAAAAATTTGTAAATGTCTCACTATATGGGCGACTGTCAATCAATGACTATATGGGCGACTGGTCATTCCTAGTGGTGTCAATAACAAACGTACGATGTCGACCATATTACGGTTAAAATCTACTCAACATGCCCTAATCTGTATATAAAGATGTTCAACCCTACAATTTCATGTAAAATATCCAAATGTAAAATGTTTCTTTAAACCTTTTAAGAAAGGAATTGTTTTGAGAAAATCAGAAGTGTCAAACACTTTAAGTTCACTTGTAAACATACTTGAATCCAGAAAATTTCAGTGGTTTTAACAAGTGAACAAATAAAATAACCCAAAGAATAAACAAGCAAACTTCTTCACTTCGATCATTTCCCTTCGAGCTTCCCAATAGGTTTCATAATGTGCAAGTTGCATGCAAACGAAATCCCTGAAGTTAAGAAGAAAGAAATTCCATTAGCAGAATATAGCAAATGAGCTGCTAAGAGATCAAAGCCGAACGAGAGTCGAGATAATCTGCCGAAGAAGAACAAGAAGACGTTAATGTTAATGAAAATGAGCGCAAGAAATTTATTCATGTGCAACTAGACCGTCGTTGGCCGCACGAGAGAGAGGGGCAGCCCTGGTAGAAGTCATAATCGACCGCAAAGCTTTTTGCTTCGGCACAATCTCGCGCTCTCGATCACAGTTACTTTCTTTCATCTGGTATCAATTACCCTCGCGATGCCTTTTTGTTGCTAAGTCCGATGTTATTTCAGGTGAAATGTGTACTGAGCGAATGGCACAGACTCAAATGAGGTCCGGATTCCGATGTGGAGTTTTTCTCGTTTTTTTCTTTTTCTTCCGAACAAGCTCGAGAGTCGAGGTGAACGGTTGAGACTGCCGGTCGCCAGAGACGTTTGTTTTATCGCAAGTATGCGTAGCTCTCGAACTAGTTTTAAATTAGCGATTTATCGCCGAACAAAAATGCCGATGACGATCAGTGACCTTCGCAGTGAAACACACGCTTTGCCAGCTTGAGAGAACAAACAAAGATGAAAAATCTTTTCATGACCATAAATACTGAAATCTCAGGCCAACGAAACGTTGGAGATGAAAGACGAAGCTGCAAAAATTCTCTCACAGTGGAAAATTATGGCAACAGGATTAAGTTACGGCTATTGTTTCTATACATACAAATTTAAAGCATTCATTGAACAAGGATTTAGATTTTAAAAGTTTTTGGTCAACTTTGAATGACTTTAAAGATATTTCTTGGGTCAAGACAAGTGTGAAGTTAGGACAGCTTTAGTCTTGTTCTGGCATCATTGCTTTTCGATGCCTAGGAACTTGCATCACACTGAAGGATACTTGAAGTGATCATCTAAATGTAATTTCATTTGATCAGGCGCTTAGCAATGTTTTTGCTGATCTTGAGTTAACAGAAGCTTTGAATAAAATCTTTTCATGCATTCGTATCTCGTTTTCATATTTACACTATCAACTTCTTTCCTAATTTTATCTGATTCACGAAGTTTATGATGCATAATGCTGTGGTGCTCTTAAAAGGTCAAAACTGTAGTCTTTGTTTGTTTTTTGACTCTTGTCAAAGAATTCTTCTAGGAAAGGTTGAACCGGATACAATGCGAATGTTAAAGGTGTGGTGGTGTGACTAACAAAAAATGAAACAACTACACATTTATCTAGCTTCAAATTAATTGATCCGCTGTTAAGGTTTAAGGTGAACAGACATTCAAAAGTTGTGACAATCATTACAAAACTGCACAATTCGTTTCGCAACATCACATCACTCGCAGTGACACTTGCCACAAATCATCACCGCAGATACACTCAAAGTGATTACGGTTTGCGCAGAAATTAGCATCGACATGATGGCGGATTGCTGCGGACATTAATTTCGAAACGGTGCCACATAACAGCCATTGAGTCGGTTTTGAGGCATTTAATTTGCACAGTACAAAAAAGTCTGCAATTTGTCGTCACTTTCGTTTGCACGAAGCGACATTGAAGGAAATTGAAGTCACAGAGATGAATGTCCATCAGTCCACACGTTTGTTTTAACAACATGTAAATGTTCCAATTTTCCATACTCGTTTCCACACTTTAACGCGAAATGTCATCAAGTCGAACGGTAAGTTAAGTTTATGCGTCGCCAGCCAGATACGAACGTGATATCCTTTCGCAAAACACTCATGATTTGAATAAATTTTCATTACAAATAAGACTTGTGCACGATAAATTGCACTTTCCATGACTTCCTAGAAGCTGGTCTACATATAAGCAGAAAATCCCAGGAAATTCGAGCAGACGAAAAGCCAACACAAAGAAGATAAAGTAAATCAGCATAATAAAAAAATATGACGGCAAATTATTGTGAATTAGCATACATAAATACATCAAGATATTATGACCAAAG
The DNA here is from genome assembly GCA_000775305.1 of Belgica antarctica. Taxonomy (NCBI): domain Eukaryota; kingdom Metazoa; phylum Arthropoda; class Insecta; order Diptera; family Chironomidae; genus Belgica; species Belgica antarctica. Next base: position 167,239 of record JPYR01000090.1, on the reverse strand, counting down.
GCGAGGTTCACTCGCGGTGCCTCACGCGCCTAAATGACGTATGGTGGACGACCAGTTTTGCATTTTTATCATTTTTCTCGTCGGCGGCAGAAGCTTTGGGAATAAATTAATGCAAAAACTCTTCTTTAATTTAATTAATAAAGCAAAGTTCCAGATGTCATGTACAGACGTGAGTCATAGCGAAATAATGAAATGTAAATTAGAATTTAATTGCAGTTTTATGCTGGGCTGTTTATAATTTTTTTATTTGCCAAGGCAAATAATTTTCACATGCATTTCCTGGCGTCATCACGCCTTAATGGATTGGATTTCGCACAGAATGAAGCCGATTTTGGGCTTTCTTTTGGCTTTTCGACTAAACGCTTTGAAGTGTGAACCAGAACCAACTAGCCAAAGAGAAATCACCGATGAGATCAGAAAAGATTATTTGTGTTTATTTAGTGTGCTTGAAATTGTTGCGGAAAAACCCAGAAATTACAAGATTGGATCCAAGTGGCAGTGATGTCTAGTAGGAAGTCGTTTAAAAAACTGTCATGAATGGTTCAGTTAATAGTTGTAGGATTTGAACCTGAGAATAATTCCAACATAAACTTTTCTTTTGGGGTTTGAACTCAGTGATTTTGTTTAAAGATCCCACAGAAGCAGAATCAGCTTTCAAGTCTGTAATCCAGCTTAATTTGTTCAAGCTTAACTTAAAGCTGATTTCACAAGTATCAAATAATCGTTACATCACACATAAACTCAACCCAATCATAGGAGATGAGAGAATAATTGAAACTTGATCGATGAACAACAACAATAGCGATCACTTCAAGAAGAAGTGTCGATGACAGTTACCTAAAGAGTTCTTCCACCTTTCGATCAACTAATGACAAGAAAATTAAACCGACCAAGTCAACGAACGCCCAACAAACCAAGGCAAATGCGCGATAATCAACGAAATTTTTTTATTACGTCTTTGTCACCCGAAAAATCGCTTTGGCGTGTATGCAAACAAAAACAATCGTTTTAAACTTGAATTGAAGTTCACTTCGCGCGCTGTCTCGGAAAATTTAATCATTCAATTAGCGTAATTTGAAGCTGTCACAGTCGAAACAAAAGAAAAATCGTTGTGACTGAACTTTTTCTGTTTCAGCGTTTTATCGGGCTGATGAACTTTGAGCAAATCCTGATTCAAACAATCTTGCATTATGCAAACGATCCTGCGACGATATCTTCTTTTAAATTGCACGCCATCAGCGCATACATCGCATACTATGTCTTAATTTATGCTGAAAGCATTTGACAATCATTAGCAAATGTGATTTTAATCGAATTTCTTCTTGTTGCTACATTGCGCCAGGCCGATTAATTACCAGATTTGTTTCGTTTTTGCTGTCTTTTTCAGCACCTTAAGATTAAAGGCTGCTTTTAGCAGTTTCCAGTGGCGTGCTGGCCAAAGCAATTCATTTTGAAGAAAGCAATTTATTTCATGGAACTTTTATTGCTTGAGTTCAACTCCCGAAAAACAAATCTCTGATGCACCCATAAAAATGCTACCAGATCAGTAGCTTGTTAAGAACGATTAATAAGCGAATCATAAAATTCCAAACAGTTAAAATTTAATTTTGTTCTCATCCATCTGGACCACCCCGTTTCTTCATGAACTTCATAACTCGGGCAATTATTTGACTCCATCTCAGGCTTCATCTCTACAAAGATGTTTAAAGATAGCCATAAACTAAACGGTTTCACGAAAGAAGAACTTCAATAGGTCCGAAAACGCTGAATACTTTCCAATAAAATTCCCATTACATCATTAGACCTCATATCACGAAACAAAATGCTACTTTAGCTGATGAGATTTTCGGGCGATAAAAATGCGCTTGGAAATTGAAAAATAACAGGTTTCCCAGCAAAAGGGAAGAAAAAAATTCTTAAGTAAATTATCACAAAAATTACTGCGTAAGTTAATGCCCCAGAAAATAATGCGAAAGAATTTCATATCGAAATTTCAAAAACAAATGAAAGCCTTTTGAAGACTTTTAAGGTTTTGATTTTATTCACCCATAAGATGCGAAGAAGAATACAGATACAAGAACAAGTTCCCAAAGATCGATCCAAGAAACAGATATGAACGCAAGTAAGGCAGTTGGACGCAGGTCTAACAGTTTATAATTTATTGCGGCCCGCCGTCAGTGCGTAAATCTTCTTCTTTCCCTTTACGCGTTCTATTCTCGATTTATTCGCATCAAAACATTCCTAAATTTAAAGAACCTTTCCGAGGCCTGTTTGTTTGTTTTCCTTTCAGCTATTCTGTTGCGTTTCGATGAACCCTGTAAGAAGAACACAGTCGTGTACACACTTTTTACGCAATTCTTCCATTCATGGAACTTTTTACGATTTTAAATGTGATTGACGCGGCTTTTTTACGCAAAACTGTATGATTTAAAAGTCTCTCGATACAGCTAAGTTGCGTCATGAATAGCTGGTTGGTTGGTTTTTATTGGACACCTGGGGCTACTTCCATTTTGTCTATTTTTAGATCACTGATTAAAGTTTGATTCCAAAGACGTTTTTGTTCAAGACTTTACGTATAATCTGAAATCTTAAGTTCTGAGTACGATTAGTTCTAGTATGAAAACTAAACTTTCTTAAAAGAAACTTAGTTGTAAGTTCTGATTTTACTTCTAGTCATTGGTTTAAACAATCCAAATAGCAGTCCAGTTATGACTAACTTAAAAAGTCATTCACTTCGCCACTCACATAAACGCTTTTTCACCACTTCACGCTTTCACCATTTCATTTGAAGAAACTCCCTCGTAAATAACGAAAACTAGATGCCAGGTGATGTCGTGCGTGGGCGGATGAATAGGTGATCTAATCGCTAATAAAAATAGGGATTTAATGATCTCATTGAAGCGAACAAAAGAAAGACAACACTAGAAGGCAGCAGCGAAGCACACCATCTGGTAAGTTGACGGCTTCTCACGCGCCTTCACATCTCACACGGTGATTGGTAAATGATGTGCTGTGACATGAGACCACCACTAATTTTTAATTCATTGAATTGGTGATCCGCTTTTTGTCACTCACCGAGCAAGTTCGTCTTTTTTGTTCTCTCTTCGTCTTCGCCTGCTTGTGGCCATGCCTGTCGAATCCAATGTGGCAGTGTCGTCGACTAAGCGTTCATGAATATTGAAGTGCGGGACCGAGCGCTGTTTTGGGAATACTTACACAGCATTTACGCAACTCTTCTCCATGAGTAGTAAAATTTTAAATTATATGTTGCTTTTAATGCTTCTTGATTGAGCAGAACATTTTTTGTGCTTAAACATTTTCGAAAGGCGAGAGAAAAGAAAGAAAAAAAATTGAAGAAAAAAATTGAAGAAAAAAGTTGAAATTGTTTTCCTTATGAAACATTCATGAACAATCTTTGAGAGATCAACTCGTTGACCAACCGAAAACGCACATACATTTGGAGAAGAAGAACAAAAGAGTGGCATTTCCATAAGATGTTCGTAAAAATTAAGACTACGATTACAAGATTAGATTGCCGAGGCTTCTTTTTTGACTCTTCAGTTGTGTCTTAACTTTTTAGCTGCGAAACGGTTGTGGAGACTCTTGTTAGTTTCAAAAATAAATTTTCCGCTCATCAAAACATGCGATAAAGCTTAAACACTTTTTTCTCTTGTTAAAATAAAAAAAAAATCATCGTTTGCCGGGTGGTAATTGCTGAAATTGCATTTCTTGTGCTGAAAACAGCTGTTAGAACGGTTAAGGCAGAAGTCAAATGACTTGAGAAAATTATCAACAAAAGGATTCAACAAAAATAAATTGATAATGCAAGAAGAATGATATGAAGTTTCATTTTAATTACCATTAACCAACCACTTAACCCATCTCTTTTAAAACGAATTCAAATTTGCGACACTTTGTGAGTTCGTGTATGGTCAAAATGAAGATCGTTCAGAATTGTATTTGCAATCTGCCGACTTTAACGACCTTCTTTATCGGATCTATCAACCTGAAAGACATGTGCAAGCAGATGACGACTCAATTAAACGATGTTAATCTGATGTTTTTCTCGCAAAGTGCATTTGAAATCGATTATACCAGAAATAATACAAGCTGACCGGTTACGTTGTTGCACTTGATCGACGCTCTCATAAATACACGCTGAATACCACTGGATAAGGTTGCTTGCATACTCGTGATCGATCAGAATGGGCACAACAAATTATGATTACTCTCAATTATGAGTTCACGTGATGTTGTTCCTGGCCCAGCCCAGAGTTTTTATCACCACACGAATGTGAACATCAAAGAAAGAAGTTTTTTCCCCTTTTACGTTCCTGTAAAGCAGTTTGCAACAAAGTTGTAGTGTGTATGATAATATTCCGGCCATAAAAATAAGTTCACAGTTTGTAGTAACTGTTTTTGTATGTCGGTTCCGTGTTTTATGCACTATTATCTCGGCATCGGGGCATAATTGCACTTAAAGGTCTGTGTTTGCATTCCACTTACTTTATTGAAACAATCAACTTCCAAGAGTTGTGGTAACTGCGATTCTACATGAAGCCGGGACAATTTCATTAAATTTCGTTAGAATTTTAATTAAACTTTTACGAACGATCTTAAAAATGCAAAAACTTCTCGCCTGAAACATTCCAAATGGTTGGCCAAGCCAAGCCGTATCTACGATGTTGTGTTCACTTAATGATTGCAAGATCTCTCGAAGACGAAGCTGGTTGCTGGAAGTCTTTTCATACATTTACGATTGGATTCATTATAAATTGTAAATTAATAAATACCAGAGGAGATAAAAAATGCAATTCACGACAGTGGAGACGACTTGCCTGTTTTACAATCCAAAACACTCGTAAACGTGGCTGCTAGACATTTCGGAATGCTTAATTTCCTTTTTAAGTACACAGCGTCTTGATTATCATTATTTTCATTTCTAAAGTCAGTAGCTTGGATTCTTATGCTGACAATTTCTTGGAACCTCATAAATATCATCCTTATAGTCGTCATAACATCATCAATATGGAAGCGCAAACAGAAAACCTGATAGCCTTAATGAAAATCTTCACAATCAACTTCGCTTTGACACGTGAACGTTCATCTCGTTGCAGGCTTGATTTCCACTGCAGAATTTTTTTCGATGCAAGAGCTTGAAATGTGAGATCCTTTGTGTAGAATCCTTTTCTCGTTGCTGTTTTTGTGTTGGAAGCTGTTTAAATGCATCTAACTGATAGTTCAAGGCATAGAATGTCCTGAAAATTTCATCGTCAACGTCCAGCCTTGCTCAGACTTTTAATTGAAATGTGCAGTTGTAATGCTAGTGTAAAGAAACGTCAAAATTATTTTTAGAACTGTGTGGATGGAAAAGACTGTGAAAGTTATGAAAGAAAGTTATGATGCATTTTCAGGTTTTAAATGAATTTTTAGGTTATGTCGTTTGCTTAGATTCATCACAAGTAATTTACACATAATGAAAAAAAATTTTTTCCTTCACTCATTCCAGCACTTCAGTTCCACCTGTATCCCGATCATCACTTTAGTGAATTACCATTAATATCCAGATTATCTCATAATTCTGTGGAATTGCATGCAACTGTATAATTCAGCGCACTATCATTAAGACTTCCAGCGTCTCCAGAGACGGCCACATATTGTTTTTGTAATCTTCGCATCTTTTTTCAATAAGGAAAACTCAAAAGCTCTCATTATTGAGGTTGATTGCCTTGCGGATGCGCTCGGTCGTCGATTTATTATTAAAATTTTATGCTTCATATGTACGTTCTGAAACAGAGTCTTGATGATTCAATTAAATCGCAATCTTTTTCTTCCTTTAGTCTTTGCTGATATCATGAGTCTGACATTATCTCTCTTTTTTGGTGAGTTTGTTCCCGCCAACAGTTTGTATTTCATAATCATTGATGGGAAAAGTGAAACAAACTACCGATTTCGGAATAATATGTGGTTTTCTTTGTGGTATATATAATTACGCAACATTGTACCTCGCTAAGGCTTCAACTGCTGTGAGGACGATGTGTGAAGTTACCAAGGTGAGTGAAGACCATAATTTTGGCAAAAAAAAAGCAGTTTATCGTGCTTGTCAAAACAAGAGCGGCAAAAGACACTACACGTGTCCGACAAAAAAGTTTTGTGTTTGTTTGAGAGTCCCGATTTGTCGTGAAGCAAAAACAAGCACATGTTAACTAGAACTTGTATGACATTTTCCATGGAACGCGGGTTTAACGGTCGCACAAATTAGATCACGACACATATGAAGCAACTCAAGGCGACTAGTTACAGACCATTACTCGTTTATGGTTTCGTTCACCAGTAAGTTCGTTAAAAAGCTACTTTGTTGCTTGGCTTAATTAATTAAAAATAAAAACTATTCCAAAGCAAATTTTGAGATAATTGCGAGTGCTTTTTAACGATTCGGGCGGTAAGAAATTCATCAGAAATTTCAAAAGTAACACGCAAGAGAAACCCAAGTCTGGCTTTCTTCAAGTGAAAACCCAGTTTATTTTCGTTTGTTTGATTGTTGCACATCATTCGTGTTGGTTTCTTTATTTGGATTGTTTTCGCATAAACTTTTGAAGCGTTTTTCTTCTTCATCGTGTGCTTCTGAAACAAACATCAACTAATTTATTGGACATTTCAACGCAGTTTGGTTATTTGCTAGACTCAGAATTGTAACAGCCAATTTAATCATGGTAGTGCTGAGTTTCAATTCACTTCTCTGTATGTAAATGAACACTTCTTTGTTATCACAGTCTTCTGAAATTCATAACACAGTTTCATGTTTTATTTTAATTTAAAAGATTACGCTTTGATTAAGTGAATAATTCATACTATTCAAAACACGCACAATGGAACATAACTTCACCATAATTTATTAATTTATATGAAAAATTTTCGAACTTGTATGATTGTATCATAGTTATAAATTAAAAAACAGACTGGTGAGTATTCCAAATCAAGTTTTATGTCGTCACGTTGCTACAAAGTCATGGAATGGTTGGATTATAACCTCGAAGACTGGTAGAAACTAAAGATCGAACGGCGATAAACGTCAAAGCGTAATCTAAAAACAAGGCGTTATGCGATTCTTACTTTTCTAAAACGACTGTTAGTGATTTTAACCCGATTTTAAACAGATTTTAACGTCAAAGCTATGCAAAGAAAACAACGAAACTGGAAGCTTCGATTCATATTATGATCAAAAGTTTGCGTCATTGTCATCAACGTGAGAGTTTGTTGTTAGGAAATGTTTCTACCTTTAAACTTCTCCTAAGCGGATTTAACCTCAGTATAATGTCAAGAAGCAATTTTAACTTCTAAAACTTCGAAAACATAAACAAACTTTACAGTTCTCTCAACTTTAAGCAAGTTTCCGCATCGTCTAGATTAAATCTAATAGAATAATCCTAAACTTGCATAGTTTGCATGTTTTCAAACACCAAAGCGATGTTTTAATTGTTTGCAAATATTTTATAAACACTTCTGCTTCAAGGATCTCAAAAGCCAAACTACAGACAGTAATTTTCACTTGGAAGATTTAATTAATTTGAAAATCATAAATCCGAAACCATTCACAAAGCGAAATCGTTACGAGCTCAACTCGATCATTAAAAACAATTAATTTTCGTGCCCCGGTAGTTGTTGGCTGTGCCTTGCTTGTCGCTGCTGCCTGACTTCTCTGTTTGCTGCTGCTTTTTTTCGCTGCCTTATGCGGGAAAACGAGAACTCCGGCGATATTCACGAAGCGATAAAAGCAGGCAAAAAATATCTTCGAGTATAATTAATTAATTTATATTATGAAAAAGAATATTTTTGCTAGCTTTCATTCTTCATGCTTTGTTATGACCTGAGTTAATGGCTGAAAGCAAATGGAAAATTGTATGAGACTTCTCTGACTGGAATGAAATTCGAAACCCGGCCACATAAAAAAATTAGCAATTTAACTCTTTAAATTAATGAATGAGAAAGAGACTTGTTCTCAGGTGCCGGTTGAACTTCCTTCATGCGATTTACGTTCGATGTCCGGAACTTCCTGTAGCGTCGGCCGAAAAGAGAATTCCAAGACAGTGGTGGTGGTTAGCGTCCGAAAGGCATTCAACTTAATTTCTAACAAGTTTTGACAGGTGATGTCACCGTGTCGGCATATAGATCAAACTCACCAGGCATGGAGTTCATGCTTTCAACGTGAAAATCCCCAAAAAAATGAAGTTGATGTCATGCGATCGCAATTCGTGCCGTCTTTATTCCGCTCAGATATGAATTAAGATGCTAATCGATCCATGCTTACCTAGGAAGTACTAACATTTAGTCCACAACCAGTCGATTAATTGACGTTAGCCGATGTTGGAGTTTAGTAGCGAGACGTGAATGGAATACGATTTTCTCCACGCCGAGTTCGCTTTTCGCTGCTGCTTCGCTTACGATCAAGATAATACTAACGCCATTCACATACACTGGAAGTGATTCATTCATAAATATAAAGTTCAATGGTCATTAGTTGCCAACTTTACACAATCTCTCCGGTGTTTTAAATTCCCTCTTAGGCCTTGGTTCTCAATGTTTGTCTTGTGCTTGCCCCGGTTTGGTCAAAGTTTGAGTAGGAAATTGATTTTTTTCTTCTTCCAGACCATGATTAATCCATTGAAATTGCTTACAAATGATGTCATCAGGTGACGGTTAAACAGTTAAACTTTATTGAGACGATAATAGTTAGTGGCATCGAGCATAAGGTTTAATTGATAGGTCGTTATAGTTAATGATTTCGGTCACAATGGTTTTTCTGATTGATTGCCGGTTGATTAAGTAATTGTCGCGATCAATTTGAAGGGACTTACGGGACCGGTTTGTGAATTAAGTCGTTCGAGTTTTGATTTAATGTGAATTTTAATCTTTGGTTTATTGATTTTGAATCTATTTAGCATTGATTAAAATAGTTTTTGAGGTTAAGAGTTAAAACAAAAGCTTGGGGCTGCCTTTGGATGAAGAGATTACTGTTCCACTTGAATAGACAGTGATGAGATTAACATAGGTATCCTTAAAATTATGTCAAAATACTAGAAGAACTGTGTTTTAAGTTAACCTAACCTTTAAAACTTTTTTCAACAAACAAGCCTTTATAAATAAACCTTGTCTTAAATATGAGTTATCGTTAGACATAACCTCAAAAAATGATCTTCAACTAGAACTTAACCTTCAAAACAAAAAACCTAACCTCTAAATGCCACCAAAAACTTGAAGGTCAAACAAGTGAGAGTCCAATGCTGTGATAAACATGCGCCCAAACAAATTCTATTGAGCATGTCACAAATTGCTTCGAATTGTACGAGGTCCAAATCACGCAGACCTCGCTTCATTTAGTATTCCTGTCATATTTGTCAAAAAACTAACATCAATGAGTTAGAAACAAGAAGAAAAGTTAAATTTTGTCCATTCTCAAAGTGTTTATTAAGGCAAAAGTCGAGGCAACTCATTTGAATTAATAAATTCATGGTTTTTGAAGTCTTTGCTGGTTTATCAGCAAGAATTGGTCATAAAACTAATGTCGTACAGCCGTTCCCGGCTTTTGTTGATTCGAGTTTGCAACATTCCCTTCGATTTCATTTTGTTCGGATTCGCCTCTGAGTCGCGACGCTACATAAAAGTTTCTGTGTTCTGAAGGAACTCAAGGTAATTAATCTATTTTGCTAATTAAATATGCTAAATACTCAACGATGCAAATGGCCTGTAAGCAGATGGTGTTCCGACACGAGAAATGACAATTTTTTTAGGCTTAGTTTCTTTGACTCATAAAAGGCCAGCACAAGAAAGTTCCATCCGGTCTCAAACAGAATCTTTGTCAACCAGGCGGCCAGGAATGTGTTCTCACAATTTTATTAATCAATAAAACACTCGAAAATGCCGGTGACGATGTTTCTCCGCTTCAGGAAGTTCGGGGGCTCGGGTGGAAATCGTTTTTCCGATTATTCAATTATTTTACAAGCATATATTACAGTTGACTGCCTGTATCCCCTCAAACGTGCATCGCTAGCTGTAGTTGTGAGTGCAGCGTCCTTTTCGACGGCAAGGGGAAAACGAGAGCTCAATGAAAATCAACGAAAGCTTTCGGCTGCGCTCTCCATCATCCGAGATGAAGTGGAAACTATGTTCAAAGAAAAGTTCGCCAAACTCTGAAACGATCAAGCGCAATACACAAACGGGCGCGTACACACCACCATCCATGCAACATGCCGAAAAAAGCCAAACCAAAAGCTGCAAAGAACACGAAAAATAAAAGCCGAAAAGAAGAAAATCATTTTCATGAAATTTCGTTTTGAAAAGAACAGGATTTTTTTATTTTATTTACTCGCCAAGCGTCGATGAAGTTGGTTCTGTTTTCAGTTGTGCTCTGAACGTTGAAATCACCAAACACCAAACAGGAAAAAGAAAAAATTATAAGTGATGGTGAATTATTTGTGTGAGCTGGGCTGCTTGCAAATCATGAAAGAAAAGAAACGAAATTATCGATGCACGAGTTGCAACGTGACAGAAAGTCAATTTCCAAGGGATTTTTATCGAGAACAGTTGGATTGAAGTGAACAAAAACTGCCAACTGTGGATTTTGAATATTCAACTGATGCACATTGATTTGGAGAACGTGAAGATGGAGATTTTGACTGCAGGATGGTGAAATAGTGGCTGGTGAATGATTGCGGGTAAGTCACAACTGTTTTGTTAAAAAAGGTTTGAAAACTTTGTCAATATACAATTTCAAACATTTTTCAAACATATTTGTAAGAATCTTTAACGAACCTCTGAGAATTTGAAAATTTTCAATCAAATTCTGGATCATTCAAATATGTTTGTATGATTTTCAAACTCACTTAGTTAAAACCTTAACGGTTTTCTAAGAGTTTTAAGATGTTTCTCATGCAATTTTGAAAATGAAACTTCTTAAATTGATTTCTAAGAACTTTCAACACTTTTCACAGTAAACTCAGAATTCTCAAACAATTTCATAAAGTTTCAAACACTTTCTTAAGCATTTCGACCGCCTTTGTCATGCTTCCAAAGTATCACAATTAAAACCTCTAAACTTCCATGCATTCCAAGCTCGATCTTCAAAAACGGCAGTCTCAAATGACACCAGCAAGCCATAAACGAAGTTTCTCACCGTTGAAACTTGGAGTCATTTCGAATCTTACGGTTGAAAAATCAAATAAATTTTCCTTTCATTGTTGATTAATTAGTTTGACAACAACGACAAAAGACTTAAGAAATACGAGCGAGAGACAAAAACGAAGCGAAGTGGGCATTTGGTTGAAAGATTTTTTATGCCTCGTTAGATGTTTATTCGTGAAACAACAAGCGAGAAGTGTTTTTCTTCTTTCGTTTTATAATTAACTCTCATCGATGAACGCCGAAGAGAAGAAAAGAAGACCACAATCGTAATATTATTTATAGAAGCATGATCTACTGATCACCTTCGTCACTCTCGCGATCTCAAGCGGCGGTTATTAAGACATCTCTGGATTTTAACGTTCGTTCCGGTTATTTTGATTGGCTTCAAGCACTCACTGATAAAAAAACTGTGGCAATAAAATAGTGTCTCTTCGGAGATTAATATTATTATGTTAATCGACGCTGTTAAAATAACGTTCAAATTTCACAAAAGACATTAAAACGGTGTTAACAAGAGGATTAATGATTTCTTAAGCAACTAAACGCAAGGCGGCAAGAGAACGAGACGAGAGAAAAGTGGATAAAAGTTCTTGCCAACGCCCACGCGTCATAATGACAATTAACATGAAAATAGCTTCAGCATTACGGCGAAGAACGCAACATCATGAAGAAAAAGCAGCAAGCATCAGAGCATAATTGAATTTTCACTGTTCTTTCTTCTTGCTCGCCGTTTTTTTGTTCTCTCTCTGGTAAAGCGAAGCGAATTGATGACCTCAATTAATTTTAGCGCAATTTTTTATACTTTCGCGGTCTTAAATCTCTTTTTGCTTTTATCACAGCAGACCTCATAGGCAAAATGAGAAAGAAACAGAAAAAACATTGAAAGAAAGTATTCGAGAAACGACCCCAAATGGAATAAAAAAGATTTTTGCGGACCGAAAAGAATGTTAACGGTATTTATCTTTCATTTCGTGCAAGAAAACTTTCGGCAAAGTTTAAGGTAGGCGAGGTTGTTGGGACCTTGCGCATGGTGATATCTGCGGAACAAATTCGTCTCACGTACTTGATAAGAAAATCGCGCGCTGATCCAAGCAATTATTTAAACAAACGATTAAGTCATTGAAAACTAGTTAAGACTGCTAATGCATGAAGTTTTTGAGATTGCGGGGCAAGTCTTTCAATTTCTTCATTTAAGTTTTTCAAGTCGCCAGAAATAAAGCAAACATGACTTCACATAGCTGACGCAACTGCTAACTTCCAAAGACCCAAAAAAGTTCCGAGCGTGCAAAAAATTTCTTTCAAAAATATCTTCGTCTTGCTTGTGAAATTTCACAAGTTGCGAGAATTGTCTATGTTCATTCAACGTTTCATGTAAAACTGACTTTCATTTGAATATCGACGAATACACCGCGCACAGCAAAGATCAAACCGAGACAACAAACATAAAAAAGTAAAATCACTTTGCGCTTGTTCAAGAGAGCTCTGAATTCCGAGAAATTAAATTTTATTCGCAATTGCTTTGTTCCGAGGCTCAAGATGCCGACATGGGAAGCCCGAAAATGTCTTTTCGCATTCAAAAGCCTTCTTTGGCGATGCACGTTTCGGTTACGCGTGGAGCTCTGAAATGAAAAGTGAAACTTATGCTGGGTTCGGCTAATAAGAAGAGGCGCTTCAATTGGTGTCACAACATGTCGCAATGAATAACTGAGTAGAGTTCATCAACTCACTCTCTTTCTGAGATCTGCTCCGGCTTTGCTTTTTGAGAAAGGGAACGGAGAAGATGGAAATAAAGTATCGAGTTTCCGTCACCAGTGCAGCCAGGGCTCATTGAACTTGGAGGTTTTGAAATTTTAAATCATTTTTCATTGTTTGGTTGTGATTGGGGTGATCGTGAGTGATGTCACAAGATGGAAGTTGGAGAAACTAAGAACATTTTAAAGTTGAATTTCATCTTGTAGGTTAAATGACCCACGTTTAGAGGTTATTTTTAAATTTATAACCTCAAAAGTTATCTTAAAAAGTGAAATTACTAGTGATCACCCTTCAAATGCTTTCGTTTCAATCATAAATCATCAACAAAAAGCGATCAAACAACTGATAGAAATAAAACGAAGGAAGTTTGCACTCAATTATCGTCGCCACCTCGTAAACTGCAATTGTTGACATTTAATACTTTTATTTTTAACTTTATTCCGATTGTTGTAAAATCCTATTAACAATCAATAATTCTATTGAATGCGACAAAGGCAGGGGCCACTTTAAAATAGTTCAACGGAGGTCATAAATAACGTTACGCTCGGTGCGATCCAAGTAACGCAGCGAAGTGTCAACATTTTAAACTTTTTTTTGCCTTCTCTGTTCAACGGAAAATTTATGTCTCGGTTAATTGTGGCTCAGTTATAGTGGCATGGTTTCTGAAAACTGGGCTTGATGCAACCACTGCAAAAAATAACTGCAAAAATCCAGTTAAAACGGAGCTGATAACTCATTATTCGGTATTATTTATGGTCGTTCAATAAGGCCACAACAATCGCGCAATGGCCTGCAGTCATAAAGTGCATTGTTAGTTAGTTCTGTGCACTAACCCTTCTTTTCTCTTCTTAACGACCCCACATCGACAATTAGTGCTAGGTTCGTTCTCTCTCTCGCTTTTGCTGCCTACCTTCTTGGCTGCGGGCTGACGATTTTGAGCAATATTTCACTGCACCATAGAAGAAGGCAGAAAAGACTGCAATTAATATCGAAAAAAGTGTAAATGTCTCGCGTATCAAATACGAACTGACTTTGCAAACTTTTCCGAGTTTTAAATAGCTTTGCTTCAAATTTATGTGTTGGTGATAAGATCGTTTTGCACTGTGGACGACTGTGCAATTTTTCACTTGAGTGCTTACAGTGACGCCAACGAATCTTTCATTGACTTGGAAAGTACTTGCATTCAATTTATTAATGGTATTTTTGATCTAAAGCAGGCTTTGGTCTTAAGCCATCGGTTCTCAGCCTGTCAGAACCAATGAAAATATCGTTAAATTTGGTGATAAATTGTGCCTGAGTCAATTTCAAACGCGGAATGTTGCGGTTTACCGTTGATTTGATAAGAACCCATTGTGAAAGCAATAAAGAAGCGGATGTTAAAGTTCTTGCAGTTTCGCCATCAATTATTTACGCCATCAACCGTCATCCAACAAGTCGATTTCATCATCCATGAAATCACTGCAAAAACGCTGCTTCCTTTCGAATTTCGAGCTCAAATTTGTCATTCAAAGCAATTCTTTGTACAAATGACTTAACGACATAAGTCACACAGAACGCTTCCCTGCAACAATAAACCTCGTCGAGTACTTTTCACCATCATAAATCATTAAACTTCCATTTTGTCAACACGAAACCGTTCCACATTCTTCGAGAGTTCCATAAATAACCAAAACTTGCGGCTTTCCTTTAGATTAAAGAACTAAATTCACCCGAACCGGAAGTGGATTTACTCGATATTTTTATGTGGCATCGATAAGCCGTTCCGTTGAAATATGATCGAGAACGACGATCAGTTCTACGCTCGGTGCGCGATAGGTTTACTTAATCGCTGACCTTAATTGAGACTCAGCCTCGATCTGAAGATTTTTTTTTCTTGATTTCGTTTTCTCGATCAAAGTGAAAAAATTATCGTCGATTTCACTCGTGATGTCTTGCCTTTCAAACGTCAAACGCATCGAGGCGTTTTAATACATTCAAAAATCTCGGGTTTCTTCTTATCGCCACGCTTTTTCGGTTTTCAAATTTGATTAAATTTTTAAACAAACACACCAAACACTGGAATCACGTAGGGAAAATAACACACAAAAAAATTCTCGTGCGATTTCGTCGACGGCCTGACGTCACGTTATGACAAACAGTCATGGGAGTTGATGACTCGATGCTAGATTAGATTGCCTTAGCAGCAGTGCTGCTTGACGATGTCAAAATCTCCACACCAGACTCGTTTTATGACTCTCAACACACTTCCTGGTTACCGCGACGAGAAAGTTACCACAAAGGAATGTCAAAAGCAACAATTCCTGCATCATTCATTTGCAATACTTTGTGAGTTATTTCGGGTTTTGCTTTTCTGTGTAACTTTGGGTGTGGAATGAATGAGCCAAGCGTTGAAAAATTCCACTTACTTAAATGTGTTCATTTACACTTTCCGTACGCAGCGGCGTGCGAGAGTCTTGGTGAAGTGTAATAAGCGATTTAATGAATGAAATTTACTTTCCGCCGTTAACTGTTAACGAAAAAATGCGAGGCTTGTAGCAGTGTGGGAGGGCGCCAATGTCTCGGCTTAATTAAATAGCTCACGGAACTGTAGCATCCACGATATTTTGCTACATTCCGCACTCATTCATTCATAACACACTTCTTCAAAGAATGCGCAATGAATCACAACCGCGAGAATCAGTGTTCAAATTATTGATTCATTTGTTATTTTCTATTGTACGGAATTGAAAAGTTATAGATCGATCTATAATTGACGCCCCAATTCCAGTCGGAGCGTCGATAAGCTGTAAATGAAATGAATTTCAGCGTGAAAACAAAAGCTTTAGAAAGTTAATTTTTATGACAATTGTTTTAAGCGCCTTCGGTTTCTCTCTAGTGCAATTGTGTGTTGTTGACTGCACCCGCTCAAGGCTTCTTTCTGGGAAAAGCGTTTTCGTCATTAATTTGCGTCAACTCACCGGTTAGTCATGCAAGCTCAGTTGATTCAACTATACGTCATGCGATAACAGAACTTTGATAGCACACTCAAAATGTTCTGTTAAAAGAATTTCTTGTATAAAAGATCAAACCAAGTTCTTCATTCTTTAGGAATCGAACCTTAAAAGAATGCAAAGTTGCATATTCAACGAATTTTTATCTCCTCCCAACAATTTTACTTACTTCATCACCAGCAAAGCTCCATTTTTATCTTTCCACATACTTCCAAGCCCTTTGACATCACTGACCTTCCACCACATCCCTTTCATATGCTGATGAATCAAAGCCGCAATTCTTGTCGTCTCTCTTATCTTGCCCGTCAATGAAGTCTCTTCTTTTATATGAAAAGTCTCTTAATCTACATTGGAGTGAATACATGTCGCTTGGCGTTCCCGTATTCTTTCATCGTTCATGTTCATGGTTTATGATGTGTGCTCGAAAGACGAAAGGGAAAATAAACTTTCAAGTCATACGTACAAGTCTTTTTACTACAATTCGAGTATCCGGTCGTTCAGAGATTAATTTTCGCTCAGAATTATCGCGTTTCTTGATGCTTTGACTCGGTGATGATGTCATCAGTCGAAGGTTTTCGCTTTTCTGATTAAAAAGCAGGTGCACGAGTAGTTTCTGATTCCACACAGTTAATTTGGCGTCACTAATTTCCACTCGGAGAGGCCAAACAGAAAAGAACGGAGAGAAACGCCAGAAATCTTTCACTCTTCGCCTTCTTACTGGTTTCGATTCATTAAGAAAAATAAATGCCTGTAATTTAATCTGAAGATCGTAACAGTATTCTTCTGTCATGGTCCGAATGTGATGTCTTCGTTTAGTTTCACTTTTTCCCGTTAATCATTTCATCGCGTTTTCGTTTCTACTTGACTTCTCTACTTCACTTCTCGAATTATCACGTCATGTTTCTCTCTTTAGGCTGCCGAAAAAAATTCATTCAAGAAACTAAGCCAGAGACTAGTTGAATGAATTATTAAAATTAATTCCCGAGTCATTCGAAGCTTGGGTGGGGCGATCATAAAGTTCGTGGAAGTCTGGTTATGGTTTTAGTTGGTGGTTGAGCGGGCATTTGCATAGATAAAACTGGTTTTTAATTTTTTAGCTATCAAGTCAACGGTTCGAGTCTTAATAAAACGTGCAATTACAAACTGTTTTTTTTGCCAAGAACCACAAAATGCACTGCCAACAAGAACCACATTGTTTGTTCAAATACACCACACATTCCCCAAATACGCCCCTTTAACCCTTCAGCAATTCAAAGTTCAATAAACCGCTTACGCAGACCACCCGACGAAAATTTTCACCGTTCTTGTCTTTGCGCTGAGTAGTCGTGACTTGTCAATAATTCGGATTTTCGGTTCCCATGAGAGAGTTTCCACGAAAAGCTACCGTTCCCAACGCACCTTTGTCCTTTTTGCGGTTTAAAATTACTGTAATTTTGAGTGCACAAGCAATGTTTTGAACAAGCACACATGGTGGCAGTCAGTGCTTCGCTTCGACCTGATTATCGGTCGAAGCTTAAGCCTTTACGAAGATGATGGAACATGCTGACAGCGTTAAACTGAGTGTTTGAGGCATGTTCAAAAGGGAAATTTAATAGTGCATTTGGCGTCAATAAACTTTGATATATTTTCTGCGCCCATAACCTACCCCATGAAAACACAATTTGATGTTGTGCATAAAAGCAAAAGCCTGCCATTTCAAGTGCCGTCCCTTTTGCGCTGTTCTTCTCGTTCTCGCTTCTTTTCGCTACTAATTCCATGTCCTGTTTATGTTGGAAATTTATCGCCGTTGCTGATATTGAGAAATTGAACTGCAACAAAAACAAAACAAAATATCATTATTAGGTTCTTGAGTGCAGCGTTTAAACATTTTTCCGATCGCTCGTTGCTTCGGAAAGGGTATCATGGAGTGTACCGGGTTTTGCTGTCTTTATTGTTGTATCCGCAATCATAAAAATATGATGCATGGCGTCGCTTTGTTTGGTGGTTGCCCTGCTTATTACTGATTCTTCTTTTTGTTTTCTTTTCCGTTGTGCATCATGCACTCGAAAGTAATGAAAAAAGACAGCAAATTGTGAGAAGCGAAGAGAAATATGAAAAGCGAAGAATCGCGAAATTGAAATGCGACGTAAAAAGCAGATTGAAATGAATTAGACGTTGCCTTCCTTCGAGACGATTGCCCTCGTCGTTCGAGGTGGGGAAAGCGATTTCTGACGTAACGAATTAAGGTTTCATGACCAGACTCGTAAAACCAACGAAAAAGGGTCGACTTTGCGATAAAAGTTAAAGTTCAAGGACCTCAGCCGCCGACTCCCAACCACCCCAACCACCCCGACGAACTCGAAATGTAAAAAACAACAGCAAATCAAATATTGAAATTAACTGTGTTTTTTTGTTCTTTCCACGCTAGTCTCTCCCCTTAATTAATGTTGATTTCATCATGCCGCAAACCACCCGTTCCATATGTGGCCAACTTTGAAGGTTTTTTCGATTCTTCGCCTTCATTCATTACAACTGAAACAGTGCAAAAACGTAGTGTATTGTGGAAAGTAATCAATTTTACGATCGTTATCCTTCGCAACCCTTTCTCTCTCGCGCCGGGAACGCCAACCGCCGTTGAGGTGGGGGGTAAATGGAAAATACTCGCCGTTCTTCTCGTACGGCTCTTACAATGTGGCTTGGAAGACTTGAACAAAAAAATCTATAAAAAACCGGGCGTCTCCACAACCATCATTGAAGTAAAAAAAAGTTTTTTTCATTTGGAAAGTTCGTTGGCCTTTTTTGCGTGTTCTACGGCGAACCAATACAGCGACGAGCGCCGTCACCCTAACACCGTTGCACCGCCGTTGTGCAAAATATTTGTGAGAGAGAAAATGCTGCATGTAAAGCGAGTGAGATGGAGAGTCGAAAGGATAAAAAACGCAATGCTGTTTCCTTGTCGCTCCAGCGTGGAGCGTGGTGAAGCCGGGTGGAAGGAGGGGGAGACGTGCTATCTACCCCCGCTCTCTCTATCTCCCCGTCAGCCAGAGCTTCGGCTTTTTCCTTCTTCATTGTAAATTCGTTGTAAATCATAAATGAGAAGCGCTGTGAGTGTGTTGAGTGTCTGGTCTTGTCTCCACACACGATGCTGAATGATGATGTGTGAGCGGGTCTTGTATCCGAATCTTTTTTGATAGAATATTCGCGAATTCTATCGCAAGCAAAAAAGCTTCGAGATGAAAATTATTTTTTTTTCTCTTGTCTTTGAATAACTCTGAATGGAGCCAGCACAAAGAAACATGGTTTTTTCCAATTGAATCCAAACCCGTGAAACTGGCAAAGCTAACTGACATGCCCTTGAGTTGCTTCCATCTCTACTCGCCAATTTCATTGTTTAATTCATCGTTTTATTGGTGTTTTTTTCTGTGCGATTCTTTTCGCGAAATCCGACAGAAAATTTCGGCAAAGTCTGCGCTGCTGCTGGTGATGATGTCGTGTGACGTAGGAAAATGGTCACGCTTGCGTCAGATCACGAGAAAGAAGAGAAGAGTTTTTCGTGGCGAACAGCAACACGAGCAGCAGCAGCATCGGCTGTGTCTCAGAGGGTTGAAAAATTTTCACATGAGTCAGTCTCGCGTCAACAGCTGAACGAACCAAAAGCAGGAAAAAGTCGCTCCCAAGAGTTGAGTTGAAAAGTGTTTGTACAAGACCCACCGCAAGAACGGTGAATCATCCATTTATCCGGAAAGAATCGTCCGATGACTAAAGGAGCTTTCGAGAAAAACGTAAAAATAATGATGATGCATTCCAATCGTAAGCAAACTGATTCATCGCCGCCCGAAGTCTCGCGAAGCGCTGTTGGTGTGCTGCGTGATCATTTCGGGGCACCGGGTTGTGTTAGTGAGTGAAGCAATGACTTGTGCAATGTATCGGGGTCGGAAACAAGTGTGCGAGAAGCCGATGTCGACGAAAGAAAAGAAAAATTGAGCTCCGAAGGAGAAGAAACAAAATAACTCAAAGCTCAATATTATTTCAGTTGTCGGTTAAGTCGGTCGCAAAAAGGCGAAAAGTCCGTGTTTAATAAAATATTATTTTCTCTCTTTTTTCATAAAAATTCATTTCAAGTTTTAACTGTGAGAAGTGAAGTCATGAAGAAACATAATGAAAGGAATAAAGAAAGACTTTGGACTTTAGCGGAAAATAATTTCCAAGTCTTAAGCGAGAAGCAACGACAAGAAGTTATTCCGACTTAAGAAGTTACAAGAAATTTCCATTGCTAATTTTCAAATAAATTCTTCAGAAGTTTTTATTTCATTCGCGATGACGAGAAAAAAAGCGAAAACAAAATTCAAAATTATTTTTCGAGACTTTTGTTGAATTTCCTTCATTCTCCGGTGCGGTTTTTGTTTTTAATTTGATGTGGCAGTGTTAATTGAATTAAATGAAACATGATTTTCTGCTTTGCGGTGATTCCTGGTGATTCTGAATAACTCTCGAAGCAATCAAAGGCCCGAGATAGCAGCGGACAATGAACACAAAAAATACAAAAACGAACAGTTTTCTGATTGAATGGACTGAAAAATGAAAGAAAAAGCGTTGAATCAAGTGGAAACATTTCCAAAAATCGATCGAGATGAATCTTCAATAACCATATGGTTGAGGCGAACGAGACTCAAGAAAGGTGATTATAGAAAAAATTGTTAAGCAACTTTTTACTTTTATGGAAATGAATTGGAAAACAATAGTTTGATGAATAATCGCCGACAAGATCGGAAGTTTCTGCTGAAATATTTCGTGATTCATTGAAATCTAGTTGGAATTTTACAAGTTTTTGTGAAATTCCAATTGAACTAACTTCAACTACAGTTCATAAAACGATTTAATCTCGGATTTTTCCGACAAATTTCAACCTCGAGCCTGGCTACTCAAGTGATTGTAATAGTCAAGCAAAAAAACTTTAATAAAGCTTGTGGGAAACTTAAAAACTATAATTCCGCTAAACAGCGATATTTGTTCTTTTTCAATTTCACATTTTTTCCACACGACTGACGGTGATATGTGAAATTATTCTGTGCCGACATGTTTCTGGGCGATCACAAAATATTTCCACAAACAAATGACGAAACTTGTTGCGATCAGTGATGAAATTACCAAAAATGCATGACCCAGAGGATTTGCTTCCGGATCAAGCAGCCGTTCTATAAATAAACGCGCTGATAACGACGCGGGCTTTGACGCAATTCTCAAGACGCGAAAAGGAGACGAGAATAGCAAGAAGTGAACACTTTGAATCGTCAATTAAAATAGAACATTCAACGACGACAGCAAGAAATGTGTTTCAATAACATTGCGACGAGCAAGAAATCAAAAATGCGCACAGCGCCAGACGACTCGAATGCCATTTTATAGAATTTATATGCAAATCGTCGCGTTTTCCTGGCCTTTATTCATTTGCCTTATTCGCGATTCACCACTTCGTCTATTGTCGTCGGTCGCACATCCGAGACCATTTTCGCAGGCTTTCGAGACCTCTAGACGGGAAATTTGTCGTTGTTTACTTACGAGAGTGCAATTCCGAGAATAGAATCGTCCGCCTTGCGCAAAGTCCCACGATGAAGTATGCAAAGCAGCGACTTCATGACGGAAACACGTGAAACCGATAGGCCATTGGGATTGATTATGGTGCAGATTCGATTTTCATTTTTCACACTAACCTCATGACGCGAAACATGTGAAAGGAAGTGAGTCTTCACAAAAAGGGTTCAAAGCTGACATGTTTGTACAAGATTAATCTCTTTGACTTCGTCTCGGGGTCTGGCAGCAAACGAAATGCAAAATTAGTTTCTTGGCACTTCCCTAAATTTCAAAGCTTATCAACCTCGGCACATGTGCGACAAAGTCTCTCGTCATTATCTCGACGGGTTTTTTCTCACCAACGAGTGACTGAAATGTTTCTGGCTAACTGTGACGCCAATATTCCGTCCAGTTCCAATGATAAGCGAACACGCAAAGCCGAAATGATTAGTCACGTTACATAACGAAGCACAGAGATAACATTTCATTGGAATTTCTAAGCTGTGTTCATTTAATAGCAGCCCATGTATTACCGGATGTCTTGTTAACACGAATAAAAGTGGATAAAAAATTATCAGCTTTGAAGCGCATAAATTTCAATGAAAATTTCTGATAAAAATCTGTTCTAAGAAAAATGAACGCACATCAGCGCCAGGGCCTTATCAATCAACAATGCGGTTTCAATTTCCCCGGAAAGCGACTTTGGCGTCGAAAAAAACTTTCTGGTAATCGCTCCGTCATCGACAGTTGTCGAGAGATTATTTCTATTCGGTTGCAACAACAAATATTTGGAGCACGACAAAACAAAAATAAACTTTCATTGTTGG
This sequence comes from Belgica antarctica, assembly GCA_000775305.1. Lineage (NCBI taxonomy): Eukaryota > Metazoa > Arthropoda > Insecta > Diptera > Chironomidae > Belgica > Belgica antarctica. Next base: position 144,942 of record JPYR01000090.1, on the reverse strand, counting down.
CCTGGTCGGATCATCGGGAGATTTCTCACGATGTTCTGGCATTTGAGATGGAAAGCAAAGTAATTAAAGTGAGATTGTGGTGGACAAGTGGTAGTTAGACGAAGTTTGTTGGCTGGAAAATGGAATTTCATAGTTTTTATTCAAGGGATTACAGTTTTTCCATTGACGTCACCGTCAGTGGGCCGGATTTGATTACCGAGAATTGGGAAATGAGTAACATAAAAATCGAATTTCTTTTCTTTGCTTCACGGTTTCGTCTCAAATTTTCCACTGTTTGATCTTTACGAGCGTTATCGTTAAAAATGCACAAATTATACGAGTTTTCTTGTTATGATTACGACTCATTATGTTGGGTGCTTGTGTTGGTGGCCTCAATAAACCCGTTCACGGGGAACTGTGTTGCATTCGGGTGGTCGTTGGATGCCGGAAAAGCTTTGCAATAACTTTTAACGACTGCATCGTCACAAGTCATGTTTTGGCGAAGCATTATTTATAGTTTCGCGTGCTGACATGTTTGCTTGAGTAATGAGTTTGTTGCCTTGAACTGGAGAGTCGCAAAGCCGTGAATGAAATCAGCATTAAGCATCGATTGCCGTACTCGGCACAGAATCATTTTCATTTATGCTCGGAACGTGTTAATTCGATCGTTCTCGGGATTAACTGCGCTGGCAGCACTGGCGCGTGGGGTAGATGAACACGAGCTGGCTGTTTGAGGGTCGGATGACTCAAGCGTTGACATGTTCTCGTGTTTTCTCGGTAATGACGGGTAATTGAAGAGAAAAACCCGTTACACGGCATCATCCCGAATGAAAATCCCGCCCGAACAATGACCCCGTATTACAAACACTTTTATTTCTTTATTATCTTGTAGAAACAAGAGTTCAAACAATATTTTCCGTCTGAAGGGACATTGCCCTCATCCCCTCGAATCAGGAGAGACACAAACGAAAAATCAACATCGGGCTTTGTACCAGCAGCGGCGTCAAACACTTGAAGTGAGTGTGAGATTGTGCTGCTGGTGGGACGTCTTGCCTGGAGGGGAAGAATTAAATCAATTAAATGACAATGCAGAAAATCGACAATTTTTAATAAAACTAATAAAGTTTTCATTTCTCAATTGTTTGCAGAAGGATCAAGAGCGACAATGACGAACGCAAGGGGCCGTGTTGATGATCCCGGAAGCACATTCGGTTCCGTTTGTCACTTATCCGCTGTGTCATCTTCGAGGGCGACTACACGACTGCCGAAAGCCTTTGTCTCAGCCGACTCGTCATCACCAATGTGGAACTAGAAGTAATCGACGCCGATGTGCGTTTAACGCAATTGGGTAAAAATGAAAATATCGTGGCTGAATAAGAAGTCGCAGCAGGTAAATTGGTAAATTATAGAAATTTTAATGATTCCTGCCCTCATTTAGGTTCTACATATTTGGTTCGACTTCTCTTTTTTAAAAAAAAAACTTTAAACAAGCTAATAGCAGCTACATCCCTTCTCCCTTGTGCCCGCAATTACACGTTCTCGCTCATACGAATCAAACAAATCATTCTTGCTCTGTAAATAAGCCCATTTTCGGCAGCAATTTTCTCATGATATCATTTTTTTCGTAAAATTTTTCAATTTAACAAGAGAACCAGCCGCGGTTAAAACATTAGAAATTCTGATGTGGGTAGTTTTCACAGGTTAGAAAACAGTTTTTTTTAAAGGATTTGGTGATTTTATGATCTTAGAATCGTAGTTTTGAAGGGACTAAACATACAACTTGTAGTTTCCGAGGGTCTTGTTCTAATAACTATAGTTTGAGGACTCAAAATCGTAGTTTATTTCTAAGAAATTAAACATGACGGGGTACTCAACTAACTTTTCATGTATTCAAAAACAAAATCAAAGGGTATTAAACTACACACCATAAAAACGATGACATCACACCCGCATGGCCCCATTTGAAATCCCTAAATACCCCGATGAGTGATGCGTGCAAAAAAGCGCGTAGCGTAATCAACAATCAAAATTTAATAATCCGTCTTGGCTATCATCAAACGCTAAAGATCATCAAATTTTACGCATTCGTATTAGATCGCGACTCAATCATTCCGAGATTAACGCGTATAAACGCCCATTCGCCAATTATCAAATTACGGATGCTTAGCCAACGAACAATTCTAGCTGTTTTCATCGCTTCTCCACAGCGTCGCCTATTTACGCACAGTTTGAGCAAACCTTTAGAATTTTTGTCAATCTTTGAGGCGTCGTTCGCGAATTCTTCTTTCTACTTCTGCGTGTTTACCATAACCCGCGAAGAATTATGTTTACGCACCAGCAGTGTGATCGGTAGTGCGTCTGGCTATGAGAGGCGTTTTACACGATTTTTTTGAATGTTCCCACATTCTGGTTTTAAGTTTCCAATCGCAGCCGAGAAGATGCGATGAACAGAAGGCTCCGGGGTATCGCTAGGCAACTTATCCGGATGCCGACGCGTTTGACTCTCGATCAGCTGATAAAACAACCGTCTTCAAATAAGTCGTCTGGCATGAGAAAAAGTGATCTTCTGGGTGGAAGACGAAGCGATGAAGATGACTGAACAAAGGAACGTCATTGAGGCGAGTAAATGTTTGACTGAACAATTGTTTTCTCATATATAATGATAACGTAAATAGCGGAGACGGTGTAACAACAAAAGACTCTAATTCATTATCTGAGTGTGGAAGGGAATCGATAAACAGAACGCGTGGTGGGTGTGAGAGAGAGACGGCGACGTCGGAAAAAGAAGAGAAAAGTCTCGAAAGGTTCAAAAGTTCAAGGTTGTTCCACAGCCGCCCACCCCAACACACGCAAGCAAATAAAACACACCAAAATGTTGTTTTTTTTCCTCCCTCGACGTTCGGCTTCTCTCCTTCTTTGTTTATCGAGAAAACGAGCTTCGTAATCGTACGAAATGCGCCGCAATTTCGCCAGCTTCTACGTAGGAACACAAAGAGAAAGCTTTTCTGACGAAAGTCGCAATTCCGGCACGTTGTTGTGGTGCTTATTACGCGCCTCTGTAACCTTCCGTCTGATACAGTCGCAATCGATTGAGATCAAAGTCGATTACAAATTTATGAGACGGCATTTCGTTCAACCACCGCACGTGCTCTCAGCTTTTCCCTTTTCCTCTTCTCTTACCTCACAATTCATTGTTTATTTATTGCCCGAGAAGAAATCACTCACAGATTGACGTTAATTTCCATCCAAGTCAACAAACCATGTGACATTGAACATTCATAAGAAACACGCAGCGAACTGGGCGAAAGAAATCTGACGAAATTTAAATTTAAAATTTACTTTCAGCGACAGTGCGCGAGTGATTTTAAAGACGCTGCTTTCTGGGAAAAGGGTTTTGCTTACGTAAAAGCTGTGTACACAAGCGCCAAGGGCATGTTTGTCAGATTTTTTAAAATTAGATTCTTCACAGTTTGTTTCTGAAAGCTACGAATACAAAAATTGCTGGAAACTTTTTCTGTAAATTTTCCAACTCGACACGACCCGGCGTAACTGAGTTGACCTTTTGGTCCATCTTTTGTTTATATTGATTCCCATTCCACGAAAATGTGATACAAAAGAATCTTTCACGCCCACAGCCACAAGATGATCGATGATGATGAGTCGTGGAACATCTTTCGCCTTCGTATGTGCGAGAGAAGAAATCAGTAAAAATACTTTTTATTTAAAATTGTGCAAACGCGTGTCTGAAAATAGAATCAAATGTGGAAGCATCGAAGGCCAATGACAGAACATTCTTTTGGAGAAGTTCATTGACATCTTCGTGCCTTCGCTTTCATTCAGTTTTCGGTTGCCTTGTTTCAAGTTTGCTTTCGCCCCATTCCCTACCGGATTATGCTCAGTTTTGGTTGGCCTGAGTCTCTCCCGACACGGAACACTCGCGGCAAAGCGTCTACGTCTCGACTTTCAAAAGAACATTCCTGGCCTTTTTGATTGAATCAAACAAACAAGCAAGCACCCTGAGAGATGATGTTACGTCGTTTGTGTGTTGCGTTATGACCTGTTTGACTGTTCGCGTGATATTTCATGCTTAAGCTCGCATTCTTGTTCGTGAAATCCACGTTCATTTATTGGCTTAGGAGTCATTTAGCCGATTATATTAATGGCTACTTAAGAAACCCTAGCAAAGAGCGGAAACCACGTCAGACACTTTGTCTTCTCGGTGATGTGATTTATGGAAATTGCATTGAGCTTGTGTGTGGCATACCGTTGTCAAACAGCTAAACGATATGTTTATTTTCTCATTCACATAATCGTCGTCGTTACATTGGAAGACGGTCCCGAGGCGGTCGTAAATTAAGAAACACTAATCAGCCAGCGAAGGCAATTCAAATTTAATCAAAAGACGATTTCAATTGATCGCTGCTGTTTTGGCCGGAATTCCAAGGTATTTGCAATGGGCCTCGGAACCGTTAGGAATTTCGACGTCCTCAATAAGCCGGCAGGGGCACGGAGGGAAGGAAAAGGAACGCAAAGAACATGTTCGCTGATCGCTTATCATAAACATACACGAAGCCGGAGACAAAGAAGAGAAGAAACACAACAAATTGAGACCACGGAGTGAAACGACAACAAACCGATAAAGAAACAGACGAATTCCAAACATTCCATCGCTCAAGTTCGAGCTTCGCAAAGTTTTTTTTTCGAAGTTGCAGTCAAAGTCGCCGTTTGTCGTTGGCAACTGGATCAGGAAATGTGAACGTTTGCAATTTCATTGATTTTCTGTCGCCCGTTGCCAGTGACCTTTGCTCGCAGCCGATCACGTCACTGCACGGTGATAGTCACATGCCTTTATTTGTCCACAAAAATGTGCGCTCGCATGCCGATTGGCGTTTTACGACGGTTTGACGATGAGTTAAGTTGAACACATCGACGCAAGACACTCAAAAATGTGACCATGATCTCATAACTAATTCCATCGAATGGCAGGCAGTTGACGAGTTTCTATTTTTGGGCTTTCGAGCTCCGCTTGGGAGTCTCAAGACAGGCGAAGAGAAAAAATGCCAAATGACGACAACCCCGAGCGACAATTCAACAAGTTTTTTCGGCTCTGAAATCAACGCTGTTCGTAAAAGGCGTCTGTTGCATGGGAATCAGATCATAAAAGGGATACGTCTGATGTTAATGGCCCTTTCGCTCATAAAACGCTGGTCGATTCGCGGAAAAAAGCCATTACGACTTCATGCTTGTTGTTTATTCGTTTTGTTATTATTGCACTGCTGTTTCGAGCGAACTCGAATTTGTGTCGCATTAATTGCATGCGACGAGCGCTTAACGTTCGACTTCAAAGTGTGAGTCAATTGCATGTCAAGCCTTACAGCCTTTTAAAGACGAGACGCATGCAAACGTCGTAAGATTATTCCCTGGAAATTTGCATCGAACGGATTTGCGAGCGGTTCAATGACATGCGGTTGCTGGAGAAGACAATAGAAGGTCGCGAAATCAAATGCCCGAAAAAGGCGAAAAACGATTGTCATTCAATGAAATCACGGCCTGGTATGCGGGGATTTCGTTGGTCGTTAAGACTTGAAGCCATCTCGGACGAGTTTTGATGTAGAATCCGCAACCGTTTTATCTGCTTGTGGGATAGAAATTCGAGATTTCATTCATGAAATTGTTCTCGTTTTTGTTTTCAGTCATCCACGCCTCCAAAAACACATCGCAGCGGTGTTTTTGACTGTCAGATATTCAGCGCTACTAGGTGCCCACATGAATCATGTAGCTTTTTCTGTCCATTTCACATCATAAAAATTGTTATGACTTAATTAAATTAACATTTAGTATGGAGCAAAAAGTGAGAAACTTCACTCGGAGCGGAGCGAATTTGTGAATGGCGGCGCGCCAGAGAAGGCACAAAAAGCAACCAATTCCATGATAATTCACTTTACGTTTTTTCATTATTTATTTTTACGCCGTCAACGAACACGAAAACCATTTACGGGCTATTTTTTATGCTAAACTATTAATTTTTTAACTTTTAATAAATTAACTCATGAGTTTCGGGGAAAAAGACGCCGTGGATCCAAGGAAGTGGGTTTCCAACAACTTTACGACCGATTCAGTTGTCAAAAGGTCGTAACCACCGCGTCGATAGTGTCTTCTGGAGTTCTTCGTTGGAAAGAAGTCACGCGTGTAAATTAAATTGCCTTCAGCCAAGCGAAATATACGTCGATTCTCGACGCTCACTTCTCTCTCGACTGTTTTTCGGTGGTTTTCGTCTGTCTAAATATTTAATGACCAGTTTTTATCGCTTATCGCTAGAAATTCATCATGTGGCCAGCGACTGGAAATGTGTTGATGCACGAAAATGAACAAAACACGAGACAATTCCGGGAACGACTCTTAATTCGAGTTTAGTCGAATGCTTGCACAACCGGCGGAGGTTTCGTCTCAAGACGCGTTGGCATCGCCACAGCTTCAAAGGAAAATCAATAAGCTTGCCTCGCACACGCAGACATATCATGGATCTTTGGATCCATTTGCCTGTGAACGCCGATTTCGTGGCCCAAGCGGCGTGCCTGTGTTGGTGCTGGAAAAAAATCGACGACCGAGAAACGACAAATGTTTGTTGAACCCAAATCGTGTCGTTCAAGGACGCATTGAAAAGAACAGCATAACACAAGCTCGTTTGCCAGGAAGAAGGGCTAAAAGCCTCTTAGCGAAGAAGAAGTCGGCCAGACAGAATAAATCATACACGATGGTATAACGGGGAGAAAAGTAAGAAGATCTTCAAGGTTTGGTGTGTCCGTCCGAGAAAACGTGTAACTTTGGTTGGAGGGCAAAAATCGATAGCTGTAGAGGCTGTTGCCATGTCAATTGCAGGGATTAAGCAATGATAAAACTTCCACGTCACGAGGTAGAAAAAAGCTTTTTGAACATAACAGACAAATTCGACCAATTAGCAGAGTTCATGTGAACTTTGTACTGGCTAAGGAGATTTATGCCATCAGCAAAGTGACGTCAAAAGCACGTTTCACACACAGCCAGCGCGAGAGTGAGAGAACCTCCACAGTATCAACATAGAAATTTGGGTTGCGCGTTTCAATTTTGCGCGAATGTACGAGGAAAACCTTGAGCCACTTTTTTTGTGTCGGCTGGTGGATGATTGTGAGTGTGGACAAAAGAAAAGACGATCTGGTTCTTCAATGAAGAAGGTCTCGCAATTCCTAATCGGAGTGACTTTGACTGGAATTAATTGTTGCGGAATAGTTTTTGGCTGCGAAGTTTTTCCACGAATTTTGTCACGTCAGTTTTAACGATCAAAAATAGTTTGAATTAATGATCAATTATTTGGTGACGTCATGTCTACCGGCTTCTTGGAACTTTCAATAATCGCCTTAAAAATTCACGAATGAATTAATGATTTTACCGACACTTTAATGACTGATCAACTTTTTACACTGACATCAGGATACACCACAAGCCACCCACAAAAAAAAATTCTTTGTTCTATTTCGCAGGTTTCTCAACGCCAATTAAAAGTGTTTACAACGCATTATGAAAAGTTCTGACTCTGCGCGCTAACCAGGGCACCAGGGCTTTGTTATCTTTCATATTTTGAATTATTAACTATTTATTATTTAATAATTGAGATCAAGTCAGGTACCTGAAGTAGCGCGCGAAGTTGGGATGACGATGTTATCAGACAACAACGCACTTTTCATTCGCTGAGTCTTCTCGTAGAGCTAGTTCCTTGGCAACAACAGAAGGGAAACTATTTTTACACTCGGAATTTTCGTTTTTTTCGAGACACAATCAGTGGATCCGCAAACAAAGAAAAGAAGCAACGTCAAAAGAACAAAATGTTTGTCACTACAGTTTATTGTACTTCATCAGGTGCTCTGGTTGAATTTAAATACCCGGCACATGTTGGAGTACACCACATTTGTTGGCAACAGTCATCGTTAAAACGCTTTTTCTTTTGATTTGTGTTGAATTCTTTATGATTTTGGAAATTTCCATATCTGTGACAAAAATTACTGTCGGTAGTTCAAGTGCAGGGAGAACTGATAAGACGACCAAATCATGTGCAGGGGAATTTCGTCATTTTTTTCTTCTATTTTTAACAGATTGCGGTCACACGACAATGACGAAGACGAAATGACGCAATGTGTGCCGTTGTGCTTTACACCAGGCTGCAAATTGAAGGCGTCCACGGGCAATCGAAATGGAAAACTCTAGAATAAAAGCATTCAAATGACGCGGAAAACTTTTGTAGTTTAAAGCTGGTTTGCCACTTTGTAATAAAAGAAATCACAAATAAAGAAAAAATGAATAAAAACTTGTAGCGTTTGATTTATTTCTGAATGGATTCGACTTTCAGGTGATATTTTTCGATGGAACTTGTAATTTTCTCAAACACAATGAACGTCTCAATTGACGTGTTTGGGATGCGGGACATTCAATCATTCAACATAAATAAGGCACAAGTCTTTTCTGTGACCTTTCCACACGTGTAAAACATACCTTCAAAAGAAGCTTTTGTAGGAACACCGAACCCAAACCATTCACTACGCCTTAGTCGCTGGAAATGGCTGCTTTTTGCGACGTAATTTGAAAATATTGTTTGCATAGCAGCATCGATAATGGGTTTTAAAGCGGATACAAAAAAATTACTTCAAAAAGATGGCGCCACTGAAATGCTGAGCTGGTAATTTATGGAATATTTTAATCGAAATGACGAGGCATGTTTCAGCTTTATCACTTCTTGAATTATATACCAAATAAAACTTGAGTTTATCTTCGCAAGATTCTTTAACTTATCAACCCTTGTGGACAACAACTCCGACTGACATTCTCATGCCAACTGCGTGCTTCACAGTCAGACAATGTAATCACAGGTAGTGCTCGTGTACCTTATCGGTCAATAAATATTCCAGCTGCTATTTTTGGGAGTCAATGAATTTTCGGTTATCAAAAACTCGTGATTATTCTTGAAACGCGTCTTTGGGTCATAAGTTATGACTAACAAATTATTTTCAAAAAGAAAACAAGCCGCCAGACGTTGAACGTGACGATTAGCGGCCAATTTTTCATATTTCGGTAATGCGTCAATCTACCAATTTCGGCAATTTGTCAGTAACAACGGGGAACCACTGATTTGATGCTTGGAATTCTTCACTGTGTCAAAAATTATGAAAGTTTTATGGTTGGCTGAAGTAACGATTAAAGTTTTCCATAGAAACTTGATTAAAAATTATGAAAATAATATTCAAATAAAATCAAATCAAATCTGAAGCTACTTAAACAATTAACACGAGCGTGGAGTCAGTCAAAAACCCCCCAATCAGGCACCATCTAATCTCAACGACCTGTCGCTGTCGTCATCCACAAAATACGCCCTGCAAAAACAGTAAATCAAAGAGTTCTTCCAATTTCAGAGTCTGATAACGAAGTGAACACTCTTAAAAACACAATCAAACAAGTCGAATGTTTGCTTTTTGTTACTCGAACTTTTGATAAACAAGCGACCGGGTTGAGTTTCACTTTGACAAGCAACCGAATTACTCATGATATTTGCAATCGCAGTCGCTGACATTAAAATTAAGTGGATTTTCAGTTGGTTTTTAGTCGATTTACAACGGAAATATTTGAGACAAGTCGAGGGAAACTTTTCCAGGCTGGCAACACTCACGTGAAACTTTTTCTCCCACATAACCGACGACGTACGTCGCGAACGTAGACTTACATCGCAGATATTTCAGAAAATATTTTCATTTCGTTACGAGGCTTCGGCGTGAATTAATTGGTGGCGTATTCTTGGAGATTTTCGTGTGGAATTGAATGTTTTCAAACAAATTGTTATCAGCAAAGTGTAATTAAAACCGTCGAGACAAAGGAAACTATGCCCGTGACGCCCCGCGACTCAGTGTAACCTTTTGAGTTCATTTTAATTTTATTTCAAATTCGAAAGTTTTTCTCTGGGAGAAAAGATGGAAAACCCGAAGAGATGGTGGTACACGATGTTTCTGTTCATGCTGCTGATCATCACGATTTGCATTCTGAAAATATCCGAGTGCAGGTAAGAAAATCTCACGAAAATGTCGCGCACACAAGTGTTAATCGCTTTTATTTCTTTTTTCGGTCGTAAACAGTCGCAAGAACCTTGAACGTAAACTGCAAACAGAACGTCAACTAGCGCTGCGTAATCTCCGCAAAGACACGAATTTCGATGTGCTGATATTCACTCAGCACTGGCCGTACACGGTGTGCGATCAATGGATGGAAGATAAGAAGGGCAACGAATGCGTTCTGCCAAAAATAAAGGACTCGTGGACGATTCATGGCATTTGGCCAACGAAATTTCACACCATTGGCCCGTTGTTCTGCAACGAGAGTTGGACCTTCGACATGGATCAGATTTCACCCATCGAAGACGAAATGACTGAAAAGTGGATCAATATTGAGAAGGGAACTCCCTTGGACGGCTTGTGGAAGCACGAGTGGGAGAAACACGGCACTTGCGCTGCCCTGCACGTCCCGCAGCTCAACACAGAGCTTGGGTACTTCAAACAAGGCCTTGATTTCCTTGAAAAGTTCTCAATCACGAAGCTTCTCTTGTCGACCGACATCCAGCCCGACATGGACAAGACTTACGCCCTCGAAGACATCCACAGTGCGTTGAAGGAATCACTCGACATGAACTTCGCGATTGTTTGCGAGAAAGATCGCAAGACAAAGCGCGAGTACTTGTTCGAGATAAGAATTTGCTTCGATAAGGATTTGAACTTGCACAGCTGTGATGGAATTGTCATGCTCGAGGGCGACGATCCCGATCCCAACGAC
>JPYR01000090.1:112544-134062 GCA_000775305.1 Belgica antarctica | reverse complement strand
GAGACGGCACTTGGATGAAGCACATAGTAAACTCATACAAACTCGTCAGACTTCTCCAATGGGTGACACTTTAAAGCGAACACAAAGCTCAGTCCGCATGCCGGAAATAACACTTTATTTTAATTAAAGACAAAACATGTGCCTAAGAACGTAAGATGATTCAGTTTATTGACGAAACGACTTTCTAAACGATAATTTAAGGACTTGAAAGAAATTTCTTAGTATATTAACTAAAGAAGTGATAGTGACGATAATTGGCCTAAAGCAAAATTTTACTTTGCCGATAGTTTTTCTTTTGTTCAACGAATTTCGTTGATTTTGTGCAAGTGAAAAGCATTATTCTGATGAACACATACTTGTACCTAACTTCAGATCTTAAGAACTGTTTATCGATCGATGAGTTGTCGTCGGGATTATGTAACTCGAGTCTGCAATGTGAAAAGAATAGACAAGTTGAACTTACAATCTTTCTCCAAATTGCCAATAAGTGGGGTGAGTTCGTCAGTGGTGTCGACGGTTAAAATGTCTTGAAATCGATTCAAAAATAGAGCCAGAATAGGACACTAAACTTACAACATCTAAGAAACCACAACTTGATCCTTAACATCACTAACGAACCAGTCTCGATTCCAGAATATTTTTGTCCTGGAAAACTTTTCTATGCAATCATTTAGCGATCATGTGTAAATTTTTAAAGTTTGAGTTCGTCGACGGGTGTTTAATTTCCTGTTTTATTAAAAGGCTTAAATGATTCATTGTGTAACTGAAGTTTTTTCATAAACACGCAAAAAGCAAACATTTCGCTCGGATTACACAAAAATAAGTGAACTTTGGTGTTGATTCGCTTTTCGAGGCATTTTGCAGTGAATTCCACTGCAAAATTCATGTTTTTACTGCCACAGCAGGTTGACAATTGTGGATCAGTGATTGGAAGTTGAAGAATCTGAGTTTCTAGATCCTTAATGCAAGTGCCTAAGTATCAAGGTCTACAAGGTTTTGAACTTCCACATCAACTACAGTCAAAATCTGCTTCAAAATTCCAAATCAGATCACAGAAGAAATGAATTTTAACAGATTTTATTGTAATTTATTAATTGCCAGCCCAACAAAAGTCTTGAGAAACGTTGTTATCGTCTCAAGCAATCTCGGATTGGCAAAAAATGACAGTTTTTCTGCATTTTGAAAGTTTATTTCGAATTGAAATCAAGCCACAAGCGTCACGCAGACGTTCAGGCTGAAGTCAAGTTTGCATAATAGCCGTCGAGTTTGTTTGCAAACGAAAATAGATTTGAAGACGTTCGCATCGTTTATATTTTTTGACAGCAACAAACGGTGATCTGCGCCAATAAAAAAGAAGTTAGAAATTATTTGAAAACTTTCTTCGACTTCGCATTGATCGACTTTTTAGGGTCAGAAATGGACAAATTTATTTGAATGGATAAGAAAAGAAATTAAATTATCCATTTTTCATCCTAGTGCAAAAGAAATATTTTAGTGAAATTTATTAATTAGTTTGGATTTTATTTTCTTTTTCTTTATTTTCTTAATTAATTCATTGATACAAATCGTAAGTCGTTATTAGTTGTGTTCAAAAGTATGTCAAAGAAGCTGAAAATCTTTCTTTTTACCAGCTCAGCTCAAAATTCATTCGATTAAAACTAATGTAAATATCACTCAGCTCATACATTGACCTCTCAACTTCACAACCACCTTGAAAATTCAGCTGGAAAGCGAAAATTGTAGCAATTTTTTTAAAAGAAATAAAACGATGAGATGATTACGAAAGAAAAATTACTTGACAGCGTTTTATTAATTGTAAAAAAAATTAAATGAAATTTCGATGCAACTACAATGTCTATGCGGCAGCCTTGGTGACCATAATCGTGGCTGATGGCACCAATCCGAGCTGCTCGAGGGTCATTTCGAAATCTCCTTCTCCGAAAACCTTACGCGGGAAAGTTGTCATCATTCCGAACGCGATAACGCCGGCCTCGTCACCTTGCTTCAGCTGGATGAACAGCCGAACGGCGGCGAGCTGCTCGTTCTTCTCGAATGTCTCGGTCAAGGAAGTGCCGTTGGGCAAGCGGATCTGGATTCGCGTCTGTTTGTAGTCTTTCGGCGGTGAAGTGACTGTCGGCACTTGAGCTGGTGCAACTGACGCTTGTGGAACCGGAAGTGGTGCATGACCTGCCTTGGCACGGCGGGCGGCCTTGTCACACTCGATTTGAGCTTTGACGCGGTCTCTGGCCGCTTTTTCTTCGGCCTTCTCACGTTTGCGCTCGTCGAACTAAAACAGGAATTTAATTTATGTTAATTGTCCGAATTGCATGAATTTGCTTACGATTTTCTTCATTTCGTCTTCCTCCATTTTGCGCCGGATCTCAGTCATGTCCTTTCCAGACTTAATTCTAATGCGTTCCTTCTCCAGAGCCTCTTGCTTCTCACGTTCTTCACGCTCAGATCGTTTCTTGGCGATTTTCTCTTCGATCAAACGGAGCTGAGCCTTCTTTTCTTCCTCGGTCAGCGGTTTCTTCTCTTCGGTCGACTCTGAGAAGTTTGCGTGTCCTGACTTCGTGGCGTGGAACTCCACTTCCAAGTTTGTCTTGAACAGCCTTCCGCAGTCCTCGCACTTGATACTCTTGGCCTCAGTCGCCTCGGTCACCGCGGATCCTTCGCCCCCGTCGCCCGATGACTCATCAATTTTAACTTCTGTGGATCCTTCAGTCGCCACGACTGGTTCAGCCGCTGGTGGGGGCACGTCTTCGCCAACGTGGGCTAGCAGCCACTCCATCGCCTGCTCTGTATTGTTCCCGCTGATAGCCAAGGCTCGTTCGCTAAAGAAAAACAAAAACTTTTCGTCAAATCTTGCTCATTTTTCCAGCCCCAAGCCGGTCACTCACGCCTTCTCTTTCGAGAAACCCATCTCCACAAGTTGATCTACGGCTACCATGCTGCTGTGATGTACGTGATTCTGTCTATTTCTTGAGATGTACGAGATTAACAAATTGATTTGCCGGATGATGTTCGAGTTTCTTCACTTTCTGCGTAGCTTAACGAAGGTCGCCTCAATTCAAATCTCTAAGTCGTTAAAAGTTACAAAATTCAGATTTTTAGCAACACCAGCTTTTTATTCGATCCTTTGTTTCGTATTCATCAACAAAACGATAAAGATTAATTAAATACAACCAACACATTGTGATGACTCAACTAATGCACTTTCCACAAAAGCCTCGAGGGGAGAAATGAGTATGAAAATCCCAACAAAGAAAACAAAACAGCGATGAAGGCGCAGCTCGATGAGCTGATCCGAGTCATTAAATGCTCCGTTGAGTCTCGACCTCACAAAAATTTCTGTGGAGGCGCTTGGAAATCAAACTTTCCAGTGCTAGGGATCGAGTTCTCGACATTGAGGTCGCTTCGTTGGGGTTGCGTATTGTAAATCGGTCTGCCCATGAACTTTGGTGCTTCAGTCGGAGCGCTTGGCCGCGGAGTCTTGCTCATCAGCAAGCTGTTTCTCCTGGCAGCAGGTGTAAACTGTACCGCTTTCTGTTGGTAGTTGAAAGTTCCTTTGCCGGCACCGTCTGGCAAGACTGACCTGGAGGGATACCAGAAGTGATAGGTAAAGTACCAAGTTAAGACGGCGATGACACCGCCGGAAACTTTCTCCACCATTCGATGATAGTACAGCATTGTGCAAACAAGCATGACGTCCCAGAGAATCTGCAGAACGGTGATGGCTACGAACAGTAGCTTAATGATTGGCGAATACTTGTAGTAAAGAGCTCGGAGTGTCGTTATTTCGTCAGTGTTAAGGTTTCGTAAAGGGTTCGATGCTGGCGACGGTTCGTGAGTCTTTCTGTTGTGGTCTTCGATTCGAAGATATTCCTTGATGTTGTCCCAGCCGACAATCGGTCGAGCTTCTTCGATCAGCACCAAGGATGAGTAGATCAAGATGAAGACGTGCCCTGAGATATCGAACCCGTTCCAGAAGTGTCCGGCCTTCAAGCAGCCTCGCTTCGTCTCGTACGATTTCATGTTGCACCGACCATATGCGTTCTCGACGACGCCGAAGACGCTTGTCCAGGTGAACCAGAAGAAAGTGGCGATGACCAGCCTAGGAACATGATGCTTGAGGAACTTCTGGAGGTCTCCGCAACAAAGCGTGAAGTGTGTGAAATAAAGGAACGGTGACGAGAACAGAAGAGTCCAGAACCATCCAAATTTCACGAAGTAAACGTTGAAAAGATTGTCCGATCGCGCGAAGTACGACTTCGGGAAGGGAATGAAGTCTGAAAGAAAGAAAAGTGTCAAGTATGTTGACATTGCTTGAACTGTCATGACCTACCTCCAATCAGTGAGACTACGAACAGGCCCAACATGTAAATCGCCACCTTGAGCCGCACATCGTAGAAAATCGCCTTCTTGCAGAGGTGCAGCACTGTCATCACCAGCACGTCTTTCACACTGGATGCTTCACAAGTTGGCTTAGTGCCTTTCGCTTCGTTTCGCAATGTTTCATTTTTAATGTTGAAGTTATTCAATTGATTGCGCTGGTTAGGATTCGACTTGCCCTGAACGTTCGGAGTTGATTTTCTCCGCGCTGACATTGCTGCGGTCACTGGTGACGTTGCAGAGTGATTGATATATTTTAAACGCGAGTGTGTGGCGGGGTGTTAACAAAATAATTAAGAAAATAAAAATATCCAGAAAAATTACGAGTTATCTTTGACTGGCTAAAGTTTGCTACTGGCGGGAGAGAAACTGCTAGCAACTTTGTGGATTTTCTTAAAATTAAAATTATCAACAGCGTCACTGTGAAGCTTAAAATCTTAATTATTTAAGAGTGATTACTTATTATTTTCTTAAATCCCTCAAATCCAAACTTCACCCATTGAGCCCCTCGACAGGCTATTTTCGCTACACGTGAAATCAAATTTCATAATCGCGAATATTCCAGCAAAATCCCGCGAAACCTTTGATTAACGTCAGCCAGGTCTGCAAAGTGCAAAGATTCTGAAAGTAAACGTAACAATCAACCAGCCAGAAGCTGAAGTTTCATCAAAATCTATGGAAATGGAGGTAAAAATGGTAAAAATTCTCTCGACTACAATTTTCAAACTTTCTTTATCGAATTCTCAGGAAAGTCTCGAGGAAATTGAGGCTCGTCTCTATGCACAAGTTTACCATGACACTGGAGACATCGAGCCTATGCAAGAGCCCACTGAATTTCTGCCACCATACATGAACAAGCAGAGCAACAAACGATATTGGCAGAAATCCAAGAATTTGTCAACGCAACGCGATTTCACTGTGAGTTCGTTGTCGTTGGTCATCAGTCCGCACAACTAACGTTTACTTTTAGAACTCCAATATGTTCAATCATCAATACACACCCGATAGGCCACCAGCACCGCTGAAAACCCCGAACGTGCCAAAAACTGCACAGCCAGTGGTCTTGACTGAGAACAAAGAAACTGCATCGACTGCAATTAAAACTTTTGTGCCTTACACGTCAGTTTTGTCGTTCATGAGTCCACCGGCACAAGCACCTAAACCAGCCGATGAAGGCACAAGCTACGAGAAGAAGAAAATCAAGCCTGCCAAGTTCCCAAAAACCGGCAAACTGTTGAATCCGATGAGCAAACAGGGAGTGACCAAAGGGAAGTCGGCAATGAAGATTGAAATCCAGGCCAAGAAGCAGAAGGCGACGATGGCTCGCAAGAAGTCGCAGGCTCGAGTTATCACCACAATCGTATTAGTTGACTCGGATGAGTCTGATTGCATACCAATTGAACTGCCACCGCCTCCACTCATCTCTGTCGACTCCTCCGACGATGAACTAACAACGAAAAAGCGAACAATGAGCCCATCGACGAGCTCCATGATGTCCGATGACTTCATCTTCGCTGGCGACAAGCGAAGACTCGAGACTGCGTTCAAGTCGGGTGAAGAATTATACAACAGATACGAGAATAACATTGCTCAACTCAAGGAAACTTTACAGAAGGCCAAAGCATTGACCAAAGTCTCATCTTCATCGTCATCAGACTCAACTAGAAGCAGCTGTGAACGAAACGCAGGCCAAGACAAGCATTCTGAAACGCCGCAAGATCCTCGCAAAAAGCGAAAAGTCGGCAGCTCCTTCGACAAGACTAGTGAAGACTCAATTTACGGTGCTAAAGCCTTAAAGGCAATTAAACCGACGATAGTCAACAAAAGTGACTCAAGCGAAGAAGAATCGCCTTGCGTGAACGTTCGATTCCAAAACGTTCGCCGAAGAAAATCCACCGGAAGCAGAAAAAAATCGTCCGAAGGCGAACACTCAGAGCCAGAAGAAGCAAAGGCCAAGCTCATTGCCAGCACTCCGATTGCTCAGACCACGAAGCGATCGCGGTACATCACGCCGAGCTACGATGACGACCAATTTTCTTCGATGATATCGACGATCGTCCACAGCGGCGATGGTCTCGAAGAAGAGTCTGTCGATGGAAGTGAGCACACCGAGGCTGCTATAAATCCCAAGACTGCAAAAGAAAAAAAGCTGGAGTTGACGGTGATTTCAGTCCCAGACGCGACAATTGTGCAAACGACTGTGATCGAAGCAAAAGATCAAACTACAGAAAACGATTGTGAAATCATCGAGCCGGATCGGGTGGTGTACGAGGTGCCAGACGACGAAGAACCGATCGTTTCCGATTCCGACAACGACGATTTAAGAGGTGTCACCTTGCCCATCGACTGCGACTTGAGCTTGAACATCACGCAGATTCCTTACGATCCACACGAATACATCAGAAACGCAGGAGAATCTTCTCAAGCACTGTCGTCAATTCGATCCGGCACAATCGTCGATCCCGAGATCGGATGGAACGATGAGATGAAGTTTTTCTACGACGGCAGCTGGAGTGACGAGAACTTCAACGTCGTATCAATCATGGATGCAATGCCACGAGATCCCAAACTGTGGAAAGTTAGTGCACTTGATCGACACAGAACTGCCGACAACGGATGCCGATTGCGGTGCAAAAAATGCAACGAGATCGGGCACATCGCTGTAAAGTGCACTCGACCTAAGAAGCGAGTCGTTTGCTTCATGTGCGGAGAAGAAGGTCATCGCGAGACGAGATGTCCCAACTCAATCTGTCTTCGGGTGAGTTTTTTGAAAGATTTAGAAGATTTCATTTAATGAATTTCCCATGCAGTGCGGAAAGCCAAACCGAATGTTCGCAACAGTCTGCACGTGCTGCCACAAGCTGAGTAAGAGACACTGCCCGCTGTGCAACTACCAAGGACACGACATGGAGCAATGTCCAGACAAATGGCGACGTTATCACTCGACAGTAAGAATCGTTAACACTTTCCTCATGAATTCTTAATTCTAACCGTTGTTCAATCCACAGACAACTGAAGCCGCAGAACTCAACAGCGACTATCAAGTTAACACCAAAGTCTACTGTTCAATCTGCGCACGTCGTGGTCACTTCGCCGAGAACTGCAATCAATTCTTGAGAACTATCAGCGGAATGATCACGTCAAGCTGTCTCAACATCAAGTCGCACAAGCCAAGCTACCCGCGACATCTCCTGAAAACTTCCTTTGAGAAATCAAATCAAGGCGGCAATCAGGAGCCGCTGGTGCTGTTTTCGTACTTCCCGTTCTACAAATTCTGCTTCAAGTTCCCACGAAACGTTCGAATGTATCCGAAGTTCTTGGAACAGTTCAAGATGCACCAGCAAAGACAAATCGCAGCTCCGCCGTCGACTGAAACGTCACCAAAAGAGAAAAAGTCGAAGAAGAAGAACAAGAAACGTGACACAAAGAAGGCAGATTTGGTGCCAACAGACGAGATTTTGCACATTTCACTGAATTCAGAAGGAAACCGCTCAGTTTCTGCGAAGAAATCTCCAAACGAACTCCACGAAGACTCAAACTCCAACTACAGCTTCTCCGACTTCTGGCAACACCCGAAGGAAGTTTTCAAGTCGCCTGACGCCAACACATCAGTCAGAAGCAGCCCTGCTAGCCACGGTGAACAAAGTCCGCAAGTGAGTCCAATGGCTGCATCCATGGACGGCCCGAATCTCGTGATAAATCCGTTCGCCACGAAGCTTCCGGAATACATCCCGTTGTCAAGCACTGCCAACAACCAGCGAAACAATCTGTTCAACCAACAAAACAGTGACTGCGTATCACCGCCTTACCAAAACAACCAAACAGGTCAACGAACCAATGAAAGCGCTACGATAATCAGCGAAATCGTACCGCGCAGAGTTCAAATCGAGCGAACACCTGAAATCGCTTGCGACGCTCGAATGCTGCTGACTAAAGATCACTTCCTGCTACTTTCAAACAAGCCCGGGCAGAAGTTTATCGCCGATCTTCAAGGCCGTCTGCACGTGATCACAGTCTTTCATGTCGACAGCACCGGCAACTCGATGGTCATTACAGGATTACCATCTGACCAGTCACTGTTTCATCTTGAGGTGCGCGAGTATCTGTACAAAGTCGAGGTCGACCGACACGAAGCCTTGCTTAGAGCTTCAACTCAAGTTCCGAAGACGAAAGCCAGGTGCGTGAACTTCCTGAAGGTCAATCTTCAATCGATCACCAAGCTGAAGGTGTTCGGAGTCAGAAAAACGCTCGAAACGATGCTGGAAGCTGAGAAAATTTTAGATCACAAGAAAGTTTTAAAGTGCCGCAAGACTCTAAACATTGCATTCATCGGCGATGCTGAACTTGGTGAAGGTAGAATCCACGTCGGTTCATTGCGTCGCATTCTGCACTGTATGGAAAAGGAGCTGAGTCAAGGTAAGATCGAAATCAGCGTCGGTCTGCGAGACGAAATCATGGAACACATGCGACCAATCTTCAGCACCACCAACCACGGCGACTACACCAAGCTCTTCCATCAGTATTCGAAGATCATGAAGCAGCGGCAGAAGAAAAATCTGCTGATCAACCCAATTTTGAACTAAACCCGAAAGGCACAGAGTTGGTGAAAATAAAATTGAATTTTTTATTGACAAAGCGATTGTTCCAAGCTGACACAATCCACCAACCACTGCTAGCCTTTGAAAATTGCAAAATTATAGGAAACTTGATTCTTATCAAATACACACCGCCCAACAAGAACCGGGCGAAATCATTCTTTTAAAAGTCTTTCAAGTTTTAACTTTTATTTCTACAGATTTCAGAAGTTGGAATTGCAAAGTTTTGTAAGTCTTTGATTGGGGGGAGTTTGGGAGTGGTGAAATGGTGGAAAATGTGGGTGGAAAGATTGGTTTTCGATGTAACAAGGTTAGAACGTGATAAACTAAGTTTTACTGAAGAATTTACACAAAAATGTAATCATTAGACATGAAATTACTAAAACAACGTGACCAACACCCCGAACTATCCCCAAATGCTTTCAGCACAACACATAAAATTATGATTTATTGGTTCACCTTTTTATTGAGTTTCTGAAGATCGCAGATAACATTCTTTAGTGCTGCACTTCGCAACAATGAAACTTCAATGAGTCGTAAACAGCGTTTCAAGATTTTATGATCGTCTTTAAGATTTTTTGTTAGTCAAATGCCAAACTTTTTAAGAGAAGAATTTTGAAAAAATTTAAACGATGTTACTTGCACAAGGCACGCCGCGGTATGAAATAAATATTGTGAGTTAAAACATGAAGGTTTTTGAGATTCAAATGCAAAAAAGCATTTTCTGAAGTTATTCGAGCCTTGCGCGATTAATTACGAGGCATCCGACGAGTCTGACGCGATCACTCATAATGGAAATCCTTAAATAACTTCAGGTTTTGAAAATCAGCCATTTAGCTGCTCGTGAAAGCGAAAAACACGAAGAAAGAAAATTTACAATTCTGATAAAAGTGAATTTTAGTGTCTGAGAAATACGAAAAATGCTTTAACGACTAGTCGACTTAAAACTAGGAAAGAAATGAAAGATGAATTCGGTCGTGGTCGGTAATTTTACACAAAAAACAACAATTAGCTAAGTTTGCGAACTCTGTTCACGCGCACGTCGGATCAAATCCACCAAAAACACTAAAGATGGTTATGGCCGAACGTCAGCGGACCTTGCGGATGCGACTTTTGATGTCTGTTCGTAATCTCAGCTCGGTTGTCGAAGTGATCTTTATGGCTGATGTATGCTAATGAACCCGATCCGAGATGAATTTCACCGGTGTTCGTTCGAATGAAGCCTAAGCCACCGGATCCGAAGGCAACGGGTCCGTGATTGCCGCTGAGTAATGTTTGGGCTTGAATGTTAGTGGGCGGGAGTTGACCGTTAAGAAGGAAGTTTCGAGGCTGCGCGATATTCGCGTTGTTTGGATTGAAATAGGGCGGGAAATGTGCAGGGATCGTTTGAGGTGCTGGTGCGCGGACAACAGGTCTGAAGGTATTTGGGTCTGGATGATCGTTGTGATGCACTTCATGCACTGAGTATTGTTTGACGATGCGACCGTCGTGGGAAATGTAAGCAGTTTCGATGTCTTGCGGTGTTGCATAGTTGACATAGCCGTAGCCGTTGGTGAAAATCGATGGCACAGCTTGTGGCGGGGGTGTGACAGTCGTCGGCAGGCCATGATTGTATCCGTTGACCTCGTTGAAGATTTGATTGTAACTGATGTCATCCCATCGGAAGACGTTAGTCCATTTGTTAGCTGGTGCTGGTCTGAAGACTTGGGTAGGTTTATAGCTGTGAAGTGGTGCTTCGAAGTGTGGTTTTGACGGTTGGAAGTTATGTGTCGATGGCTGGAAGTTATGTGTCGATGATGGTGCTGGTCTGAAGACTTGGACTGGTTGATAATTGTGCATGTGCCGGAATCCTTGGTGTGACTGTGTGTTGTAAGGCACCGAAGAGAAGTGAACCGGTGGTGGTGGCCCAATCAGAGAATCTTCAAAATGATACAACTCGCGTTTGCCCTTCACACTGTCCGCTTGTTGAACTTGGTTGTTTGGTCGAGTTGTTGTTTGGGCTCGTACGACCGCGAGAAGAAATAAAATGCCGCTGATCTGGGAATTAAAATGAATTTCTCAACAATCAACATTGAAAGTTTGTTTAATTAACTGTTAATTGTCGCTCATGCGAGTGCAAACAGAAACGTTCGACGTCGAAATCGATTAAAATGATTATGACACAAAGAGTGCGTTGAACAATCAAAGTTCGGTTTTTCAACATCACGCACCGCGCGGCTTCAACGAAATGACTCGAGTCGGGAATTTAACCTGATCCGTGTATCCAAAAACAATTAATCGCCTTTGAAATTGATACTTGAGTGAACTGAACGATTTTCGTTCAATCTCACGCACTCCATTACGCCTCAAAGGTGCACGAAGTTAGATCAAGATCTTTTGATCCATTGAGTTGTGAAAGATTTCGCGGAGATCCGCGGTGGTTGGCCTTCAACTCAACATTTACCGTTCAAATCAAAATGCTTCGGTTTAAGTGGCAGTTAAACTCTGTTAAATTCCGCGGAAAATTGCCAGTGCACGCATCTGGTACCACAAGAGTCAATTTGAATATTAATTGTCGTTGCTTATTGTTTCGTGACTTCCGCGAAATTCCTGGCTTGGTTTTAGCGCCGCAATTTGAAGCACTTGGTAGATAGCACGAACTCGTTAATTGGAGAGAAAATCCACCGCGCGTCAGTTTTCGCATCTGAACAAACGTCCAAGTGCATTCAACTAGCAAAGCGCTTTTTAATGGTAAAAACTCGATAATTTGAGATAATTTTCAGGTATTACGTGAACGGAAGGAATAACAATTTAACTTGTTTCGTAATTGCCATCGATCTATAGAAATAAGGTTAATCGGGGTTAATCTCAGACTTAATTGATTAGAAATGCCTTCGGCTAATTTGCAGTTGTAAAAGAAGCCGTAGAAGTGTTATTAACGATTTTTAAATGCAACCGACAGGTTTGGGAGTGCCAGAAAGTTTGTTTTAGCTTTACATTATTTTGACCAACCAATTGCATAGCTTCTTAATGCACTGTGGGAACTTTTAATAATTAGACTTTAAAAGCTTGGTCGTCATTTGGAATTTTCTGGCAAAGCAGAGTTTAAAACTCTAATTTTACTTTTCTAATGTCGACCCCTTGGTGGAAATCAAAATTTTTCGTGTCACTTTATATTGGGAAAGACTTTAGGGAGGGGTATGTGACTAACCAAATCCTTATATTCTTCCTTTTCTGTTCTGAAATTAGTTGGAAGCAGACGTGTATGGCCGGAAAGGAAATCAAAAAATTGTTTTAAGTGGTTTGCAATGGAGTTCAATAGCTTCAATGGCCAGCAAAACCGAAACAACTCGAGTGCTGATCGAGATCGCACGTTGGTAGCACAGCGATCCAGATATACCGATACAGCGATATCTGGACAAGAAACTGGCTGAAAACTTGAGTGTCAACTGCCACGAGGAATCGAACTGAAAATTTCCGACCGAGAACCGTCGCGCCAGTCAGCCATGGCAGAAAATCAGCTGGCTCCCCATCCGCAGCATCTGTTGAAGACACGGTGACGTCAGCCATCAAAATTCTAGTTTAAGTACCGTTCAGCCCAAAAGTAAACAGGAGATAAGCTGAGCATGTCAAAAACTCCATTAAGTCACCATTGACCGGACAACCTGAGACGACAATTCAATTTGAAATCTCAGGTGGTTCTTAAAAAGTCTCTGATGTTTGGTGAAATGCAACAACTCAGCTCGGTTCCAGGTTGGTCTTGGGCTGAACGAGTGTTCGTAAGGGGGCTACCTTCGGGTAGTTTCTCATTTTGAAGAGCCGTAGGAAACTACCGCTCCTTGTCTCGAAGCATCAACGAGGGTGGTCGGTTATTTTAGGATTATGATTTTCATTTAATCGGACGCCCCAAGGGCAATGATCAGCTAGCTTCAGGACGGAGGTGCTTCGGGCACTACTCTGGCAAAGAAAGCGGTTGGTTTCTGGCAAAGACTTAATGATTCTGATATATGAACAGGCAAAATACTTATAAGAAGAAACTTCAGTGAAAATCAAGTCAGTTGCTAGTTAAATCATGAACAAGCAATAGACCTATAATCACTTGTTTCAATCAAGTCAGAAAGAATCAATCTGCCCTCAACTTCTTTACAATCACCAATGACCACCCTGAATCCTATTAAGCCTTAAAGACACCGATTTTGATTACTTTTGCTTCTGAACGCTCTACCTTGTGATGATAATAAACAAATTAATGATAATTTCAGCTTGTAACAACAACCTCCAATTTGATTCGCTACTTGGGTCAATCATTTCTTTTGATTGCGTGGCTAAACTTACGTTCATTCATGAATCAAAGTGATCGCCTTCCATTCAATCTCAATTAATTTTTGATCAAGTTAACTTTAAATTCGCACTACGCTCAATGTTCACCTGACTTTCTAATCAACTTGGCTGTGAATTGAATTCGCATCGACAAATGACTAGAATGAGTTGAATCCATGGGCTTTTAACATGAACTGAAACAAACTTCACCGCACGCAACTTTACCTGAATCTCGCGAACCTTTTTAATGCGTTGCAATAACCGAGTTGTGTCTATCTCTCGACTTGATTGGAATTAAAACGAACCAGAATGATTGATTGACAAATTCTCTGCGTTGCACTCGCTATTTACTTTCGTTGTACCACTTGCATTGCGTTATCAAACTACAACGCTGACCTGAATGAGTGTAAGCTAATGACTGGATACTAAGTTGCGAATAAAATTCTTACGTATGTGCAGGTTGCAAATCAGTGCTTAGTGTCGCGGGATTTTGAGAAACGGGGCCAGCACGGCAGTTATGTAACAGGTGTTAGTGGGTTTTGAAGAAGCAATTACATTTGGCGGAGTTTCTCAAAGGTGGTTGAAAAAAGTTTCAGTTTGAGATGGTCTAGTAACAGACCTTACATCTGTACAGTCCCCAGTGCAATTAATTTATCTCTAACAACCCGTGATAATTGCAGGTTGTGTGAATAAAATTAGCGACAGCTTTTAATGACTTTGATTTTATGTCGATTAATTAACCACGACAAAGTTTTTGATGCTGATCTCGATGACCACTTGAACGATTCCGTTCAAAGACAGTTTGTCGTTGAACTGTGCTTTCACGCAGTGCTGCTCTACATTTAAAAATCCAATAAATAAACAGTCATGTGCAGTTTTCATTCAAAATTAAGTCAATTCGAAATTTTATTACTCTTTATTGTTAATCTTAATGCCTCAAAGTGCGTTTAGTGGGTCAAATGTCGCTAAACCAATTTACTTTTCTTATTTTAAATCGATTCTCTGACTCAGACACTCCCAAGCATAACACCTTTAAAAGTTCTCTGATGTGGATTAATGCTTTGGCTGGAGGTTGAGTCAACAAATGTCCTGCTGACATTTGAACAGCGTTGAAGTTTTAAAATGTCTAGAATTCATGAAAAGATTCAAAATATGTTGATTGAAGTAATAATTCTGAGAAGTTGAGGGGTCAAACTACGATTTATGTTGGTACTGCATTAATTTATGCTGAAACGTGTAATTTCAGTCAACATTGCAGCTTTATTAGCGGGCTTAAAGGCTACCTATGTCATTTCATGTTAATCCCTTATTGCAACCAACTTTTAATGCATAAAAGCAATGATCGCAGAAAAATAGCAATTTTGGATTTCAATTTTCGTGTCTCAATAAAGGAAAGGCTTAAACGCTGCACTAGAAAATGCGTGCACAGTATAAATTGATAATGCGCTAGCTGCTGGTGCTGCTACCGTGTTTAATACAACAATTTTTGCTGTTTTCAATTTGAATTCAAAGTTTATGACGGTGGATATGATCAGGTACCGCAAATGTGTGTCATACTTCATGGAGCAGCCGACTCAAATCAATCGAAAAACGTTTTTGTAACTTGATTTGAGTGTTGATCACATGCAAATTTGAG
Source organism: Belgica antarctica (assembly GCA_000775305.1). Classification (NCBI taxonomy): domain Eukaryota; kingdom Metazoa; phylum Arthropoda; class Insecta; order Diptera; family Chironomidae; genus Belgica; species Belgica antarctica. The sequence continues at coordinate 119,140 of JPYR01000090.1, read as the reverse complement.
TGTGAATTAACAAGCAAATCAATCAATAACTTGGTCTGATCTTTTGTCAATTCATTCAAGCCAATTTTGATGAATGAAACTGTTGATTGATAGTCAAACAAAAAAGTTAGCAAAATCGTGGTGATTCATAACTTGACACACTCCGTGCGTCGAGACAGCGACTTAATCTTTTTCTATATGACACAAAATGCACTTTCCCTTTCGGTTTTGCACACAACTTTTAATGCTTCCATACGCAACGGTCTCATTAATTTATTCATACCAGCTGATATTGCGCAAAGTGACTTCGAAATTAAAACGGAAAAGATTGCGCACATGTTGATCTCTTTTTCGGGATTTTTAATTTTCATTAATAACTTCACGAGTTGCTTAATTAATAAGTGTTCGTTATGAGTGCCACGGAGTTTTTAATGTCGCTTCTTGTTCGGGGTTAATGATTCAACATGATGTGTTTATTAGCGATGAATGTTGGATCATGAGTTGTTTTGGAGAAGTGATTGGACGAAGTGCGAACTTTGATAGGAAGCTTTAATGATTGGATCAAAATTTGAAGGTGAATTTGCCTGATGATTTATTGAGACAAGGTGTTAGTCAGTTTTGGCAAAAACACTGATGCTAATTTGAAGCTTAATAAATTGATACGCCCAAAATTTAAAGCTTAATCTGGACTTTTATCCACGCATCAGCATGTATAGAGTGTTCACGAGTCCAATTTTAAATTAACATCACTTCACGTTTGCAAATCAACTTTGACATCACTTAACTCCACATTTCAAACTGCCAAAACATTTTCCAAAATTCAATTTTCTTCTGGCAAACTTTAAACTCAAATCAATCCCACTTTTCCAACGATACTTACTGTCTTGAACATTTTATTTATATTTTTTTAATCCGTTTTAATCCAATTAAGTGTTCTCTTTCGTCAGCTAATTCCTAATAAATTTTAACTTTGCGTAAACTTCTCAATATCAAAGCTTAAAAGCTTGAAAAACGTCGCGATAATATTTTTTTCGAGCTTGCGAGTCGCGTGGTAAGCTAGCGGAGAGATGAAATTAGACTAAAATTGTCTGAATGTTTTCAGTTACATTTATCTACGGAAAAAACACTAAAAACAACATAAAATGTTGAACTGGCTTGCAATACTTCAAAACTGAAAATCTCAAAAGCGTTTTTCTTTGTGTGGCTGGCGCTGAAGTGTTTCAATTTTTATGATGGTTGAAATGTCTTGAGATGAGTGTTAATAATTGTACCTTCTTGCAAGAAATCTCAAAATGACTCAATCGAATAGAATTTTAAAGATCTCATTGAATCTCATCGTGTCTCGATGAAAAGATTTTGCGATGATATTTCGATAGCTATTGAAGCACTTCACGACTTCTGAGTTGCCGTTCTTTGTTGAATTAACAAAGATTCACAGCTGGTCGTCTTCAAAGCACCATGGAACACTAATAAATATTTTTATAACTCGAACCTGTATATGAATATGCTTCAAAGTGATCGTTAACAGAGTGTTATCACACCTGACGTGGGAATAATGTCGTCACAAAAAGAGACTGTTATGAAAAACAGTGCATGCTAAGGAAAAGTTGCCCCAATTATGCATTTTAGAAGAAGTGACTAAACAATCGGTCGTCTGGTTGACAATTGCATAAGGTGCGGTGAGATATTGCTGGAAGTGTACGTAAGGAATGTCAGAATATTTAATGAATTATTGACATTGTGATTCTTAAGCAAGGTTTTGATGGTGGTGTGAAGAAGCTTCAGTACAGTTTTCAGCTAGCACATGCACTTGTTAATGGAGAGAAAAAAATGGTTTTTACTTTAATAAAAATTTACCATGTCTTGGATTACCAACCCCATCTTAAAATAAAGTTACTGAATTTTGAAACTATGGAATTGAGATCCACATCATATATGACCAGCGTTATAACTTTAATTTTTTTATGAATGTTATAAACTAACTAACTTTTTTAAAGATGTATCATGTGTCAGGTAAATATAATGCGGAACCAATGCTACTAAACTCTCTTCTACATTCCAAATAAATGATAGTACCAACGCTATTTGAAGATATTGTTGGCTGCTTCTGGGATTTTTCATTATTTTAGCAGCACTTTAAATGCAAAATTTTGATTATTTAATTTAACGACGGGTGTTTGCTGAAGCTCAAAAGATCAACAATAAACATTTGAAACTTAAATAATTCATTCAAAAAATTCTTTCTTTTCTTTTGTCTTCCCAAAGCACAACGAACTTACTGCACCATGACATTATTACTGCACGGCCTTCCATCTTTAAACATTTTTTGCAGTCTAATGTCACTCCACAGCAGCCGTTTTCCATGCTTTCTGCTGTTGAACATGCCAACACGATGTTTTTCACCTCAGAGGCTATCATGACATTGAATTAATCAGCGCCCAACCTTTAGATTGAATGTTCTGTTATCATCATCTCAAGCGACAAAATTACTTTCAAAGTCAAAGATTTGATGTGAATTTGAAACAATTTACGCTTTTTTGCTTAAACGTGGCTCTGTGCAAACTGTTATTGGTGATGGCCAATTAGAGATAACCTAATACTTCATCGGTTGCCCATAATTGATTGTAAATCGAGACAAATTAGATCATCTAAACATGTGTGGAATTTGGTCGACGCTGGTTGATATCGGAAAACTTAGTTGTCACATCGATCAATGCTAAGCTTTATGAAATAACGAACAGATTTTCCAAATTAAACGCTCGCAATTAATTTTCAATCATCATTTTTCTGTTTGCGTTCCGGGCTTGAAATTCGTGCATTACGCTTTAAGCGGTCTTGACTTGAGGCATTATGTTGCAGGACACGCATGAGCTGGAGTTCGTTCGTTGAAAGGCACAGAAGGTCCCTTGAGAACTTAATAAAAGTCACGTCAAAAGCTTCGGTTGCCGGGGGTTATGCAATTTTGCAATTAATCACCGAGTCACTTAAGAGACTAGAAAAATTTGCAATTGTAAAGACCTGCAAAAGTGTATTAGACAATTTTTAAAGTTCGTCAAGCATGAAGATTGTTAATCAGCCCTTTTACATCATGAAATATATCCAGCCTGAGATGTCTCGATTGCCTCTTAATAATTAACATTTCCATCAACGTGCTGTCCCATTCGTTCGCCATCTTTCTCGCTCCAATTTTTACGTCTTAAACGAACGTTCAATGGATTTTTTTTTATGATTCCGGTGGAAAATTATGAAAAATCTATTGCGAGAGAAGATGTTACATTTTCACACTGTTGGGTTCATAAACAAACTTTAACAGATAAAACCATCTTAAACATTTTCATATGACTGCATCGTGAGATTTTATCTTTCAACTTTAAAAAACAAATAATAACTTGGATTAACATTTGTGAGTCATTATAGGTCACGCTGGTGCTTGTCATTGTGTTAATTTGGAAAATATTTTTAGGGAGTTTTGTTAATTGAATCTTACATCATGGAAAGTGCATAAATCATGATAACTTAACGATTTTAATTAGTTTTTGAATATCCTTGGAATTGCTGCATTTTGGAAGGTCAAGGAAGTGTAAAATAGGTTTTACGACTCTGAATCTGGAAATTTTATCAAATCATTTTATTACTTTTAATAACTTTCGGCCAAATCTAGCCAAAAATTCTTAAAAGTTAATTAGAATATGAAATTAAGATGTTTGATTGAATAAATTTATTTATTTATTTAATTTTGAAAACACATAAATCAGCACTTAATTAACCTGTAATAGCACCAAACAGCACCTGTAAAGTTCTCAGCTTCCAGAGTCTAACTTTATTAATTCAATTCGGGCCCTTTTCAACCAAGTTCAATTAACAACGTTACCTGTCCAGTCAATCTAGGAAAATAATAGCCTCAAACACAATGCTTTAATTTCTTCCAATTATAAAACTCCATTGAGTGAATTCACTTTCACTAGTTTTTTTTGTCAATTCGTAGTCATAATTCTCAAATCCATCTTATACTAGCCTGGACACCTCTCGAATTAAAAAATGTTGACGTACCACTACCGCTTGGGCATGTGCCGAGCGGGAATAAGTTCCCAAGCGGGATTGTTTTATTTTTTTTTCGCTTGGGAAAAATTCCATTTTCCATATGCTTCATTTTCAATATGCAGCTAAAAAAGACATGGGTTTTTGTCTGCTATTGTTCCATCAATCTCTTTGATACAAGAAACCCTTTGTTCTAGCACCAAGACCATGGAGAGTGATAATTTACCCTAATTATTTCAGAAAAACATCTATTATTTAAGAACATCAAAAAGAGTTCAAAACTAGAAACATCCTTTTTCCCTAAGCCAAAGGTTTAAAAAAAAATTCAACCTGGAAGAAAACACAAAAATCATAAAGACAAAATCATGTTGTCTGTCAAAGTGCGCCATCGCGAAAATGTGCAATCGAAACATTTCAGAATTCCCGTGGGAAACTAGGTTTAGACTACGATTGTTATGATTAGTTTTTCATATATATATAGAAGATATTTGACAATAAAGATTCATTCTGTTTTATTCAAAGCTAAAGTCAAGACGTGTTTCACTTAGCAAAACCTTTCAGGACTTTCAGGATTCACCATCGCGAAGTACGTATCGATGTCGGATTGGAGTCATCGACAATCAGATATGACAGCTCAAGCGGCATTGGTACGTCGAAATTCCTTTGTGTCCAGGCTATTATAAGATGGCTATGTGATTCTTAATACAAGTACCACATTTGCCTGAAAAACCATAATATTCCACAGCAAAGATAGCCACGATAAGTAAAATTAATCGAAACTTAAATAACACCGGCTTAAGTTCATCATAAGTCATCACTTTAGCTACCAAGTCAAGCTGAAAGTGAAATTTCCCGTTTTCGGTAATGAAATCCCAACTGTGAAATAACCGGCGCTGTATCAATTCGAACGAATTATCACGGCTTTTTAATAGCCCGAGTTGGTAAAAGCATGCCGAAAAAATTTGCATACACCCATTCGAATTAATTTGTGTTTGACAATATTGAAGTCTTCAATAAGTTACAAGCAACAGAGAACGCATTTCAAAACACAAAAGAAATTGTGACTAATATGTGCTTAGCGTTGAAACATTTGGTATTGTATCGTAACAATCAGTTAATTTAATCAACAAGTACGATGATTGAAGCCTAATTATATTGGTTTTGATCAGCAGAAACAAAAGTTTTAAAAGTGACAGTCGTTTAAAAATAAAGCTGATTAAAACCATTTTAATAATGATTATAAAAATGCTGTTAAAATTTAAAAACCTTCATCGTTGAACCAGAATGCAGAGATTCTTTGTGTGCAAAGATTGTAAAACGAAGTGAACAATAGAGCAAATATCGTGAACCGATCAGCTGCTTTATGTTTTCTCCGTGATTTTGCGTCCAAGGCGATTTCTGTTTTTTTTTAAAAAAAAAGAATAAGAAATGGAAAGGGCTGACCTTCAATAAAATCTGCAAAACTTCACCAAAACTTTTTAACGCCGTTGAAAGCTAATAAAAGATTTAGCGTAGTGATTAATGAATGTCGTAAAATCTATCTTTTGCCTAAAATTTTTCTATTTTTATTAGATTTTTATAGTTCAACGTTTACGTTCACTGCAATCAAGTCACAATGAAAAGTGATGGAACGTTTTTTAATTTTGTTCTCACCGTGCGGTTATGAAGACTAGACACAAAAGTTTCTTTGTAATAAAGATAAAGATTGTTATTGGGATGCTGAGATTATTTATATTTATTGGTTAAAATATGGAAAAGATTGTCAAGGTTTATCGGTCGTCATAACATTTGTGGGATCATTTTGATAAACTTATGGTTTTTTTACTCCTGGTGGCCTAGGTCGTCGTCTAGGCTTTCGTCTGTTCTTATTGTTTCCGTAGCCTCTAGTGGTTTTTTCGTAAGGATTAGGCTCTTCATAGTCTGAAGGTTCTGCTACTTCGTATGGATTTGATGGGGAAGGAGACACCAAGGAATATGGTACTGTTGAAATCGAAGAAGAATAGACATGTTGTGTATCGGACAGGAAACTTGAAGATCTTAATGAGTTAGGTGATGAGATATCAATCGCTGAATTACCAGCACTGGCTGAATCGCTAGACGATGAAATTTCTTCTTCTGATTCACTAGGCGATGAAACGTCACTTTCTGAATCGTTTGGCGATGAGATGCCGCTCACTGAATCACTAGACGATGAAATTTCACTTGCTGATGAGACATCACTGGTTGAATCGCTAGGCGATGAGATGTCACTAACTGAATCGCTAGGCGATGAAACTTCACTCTCTGAATCGTTAGGAGATGAGATGTCGCTCATTGAATCGCTTAGCGATGAAATGTCACTTGCTGATGAGACATCACTGGTTGAATCACTAGGCGATGAGACGTCACTAACTGAATCGCTTGGCGATAAAACTTCACCCTCTGAATCGTTAGAAGATGAGATGTCGCTCACTGAACCGCTTGGCGATGAAATGTCTTCAGCTGAATCACTAGACGATGAAACGTCACTTGCTGATGAGACATCTCTGGTTGAATCGCTAGGCGATGAGATGTCACTAACTGAATCGCTAGGCGATGAA
>JPYR01000090.1:90360-112534 GCA_000775305.1 Belgica antarctica | reverse complement strand
AAATCACTAGGCGTTGAAATGTCACTTGCTAATGAGACATCACTGGTTGAACCGCTGGGCGATGAGACGTCACTAACTGAATCACTAGGCGATGAAACTTCACTCTCTGAATCGTTAGGAGATGAGATGTCGCTCACTGAACCGCTTGGTGATGAACTGTCTTCAGCTGAATCACTAGACGATGAAACATCACTTGCTGATGAGACATCACTGGTTGAATCGCTAGGCGATGAGACGTCACTAACTGAGTCGCTAGGCGATGAAACTTCACCCTCTGAATCGTAGGGAGATGAGATGTCGCCCACTGAATCGCTGGGCGATGAAATGTCTTCAGCTGAATCGCTAGGCGATGATATGTTACTTGCTGATGAGACATCACTGGTTGAATCGCTAGGCGATGAGATGTCACTAACTGAATCGCTAGGCGATGAAACTTCACTCTCTGAATCGTTAGGAGATGAGATGTCGCCCACTGAATCGCTTGGCGATGAAATGTCTTCAGCTGAATCGCTAGACGATGAAATGTCACTTGCTGATGAGACATCACTGGTTGTATTGCTAGGCGATGAGACGTCACTAACTGAATCGCTAGGCGATGAAACTTCACTTTCTGAATCGTTAGATGAGACGTCACTAACTGAATCGCTTGGCGATGAAACTTCACTCTCTGAATCGTTAGAAGATGAGATGTCGCTCACTGAACCGCTTGGCGATGAAATGTCTTCAGCTGAATCACTAGGCGTTGAAATGTCACTTGCTGATGAGACATCACTGGTTGAATCGCTGGGCGATGAGACATCACTAACTGAATCGCTAGGCGATGAAATGTCTTCAGCTGAATCACTAGGCGATGAATTGTCACTCGTTGATTCGCTAGACGAAGAAACTTCACTTCTTAAAATTTCACTGACTGAACTGCCACTCTCAATCAATGATGAACTTGGCCTTGACAAATCAATAGGACTCTGTGTTGTAGTTGGCAAGGTTTCTGCTGTAGTGAAATCTTCAACGCACGGTACTGTTGTTGCCGATGGGTTGCAATGGGGCAAGTCATTCGGAAGACTATATTGCAGTGACGCTTTCAAACTGGTGTCGTAGAAATCGAACAGTTCGATATTGGAAGGCGCTGAACTATACACCAAAACATGTCTCACAGCAATGAGACTGAAAATAGTTTCATTGGTTGTGATTTGATTGAAATAAACGTTGACTGAAGTTCCACCCAAATGTTCTTCGAGTTTCTGGAATACAAGTGTTATAAATTGTTGCTTTCAGCAAACTATTTCAATGATAACCTACTTGGATATCCGGAGATAACTGCGTGTCATGATCGAAGATGAATCCGCTTGGAAAATCAATTTTGAACACCACCATATCACTGACGATGTTGGAAATATTGGGAAGCAAACTTGCACGGACTTCTAGAACAAGCTTGTTGCTACATGAGCCCTGGCCAAAGCGGACCCATAGTTTGAATGTAGGCTTCTGTACAGTTTTATCCACGTTGTAACTGCACGAAAATTGAACAATCGCGAAACCATTGCCAGTAGCTGTAACATCGATCCAGCGAACATCATTTTGTAGACGGTACTTTTGTGGAATCAAGCTGTTTGTGCTGTTGATCTTGGAAATCAGAACAGGTCCATGGTTGGGTTTTAAATCGACGGTCAACACTGTGTTTAGTGAAGAAAGTTTGGTAGCAAATTGTGTCAAAGCCATCAATGCAACGACAGTGTCTTGTGATGACTGGAAGCCTCCGTTGGAGTTCTGCTGGGAAATCAGCCATTGGAACACTTTGAACGCGTCAACAGCTAAATCTGTGATGTAATACAGTGTTAGCAGTCCATAACCACTGATTTCAATGTCAAGTGAGTTGACGGATTCTGATGGCGGTTGGTTCTTCCAGTACATCAGAGTGGCTGTTGAAGTTGCCTTCACTGAGAACTCTTGATAAAGGTCTGCTTGGTTTTCGTTGTCTGCCAAGTGCAGCAAGTAAGTGACAATGGATAACGAGTAAGTGTCGCTGGCATTGTAGTTGCAGATCACGTAGCTGATTGCAGTTTCAGCATTGGGTTTGAACTGTGGGTGCGTATCTAAGCTTTCTTGGATAACTATAGCAACGTAAGCAGTGAAAGCGATTCCTGCAGTGGTTCCACTTTGCATGTTTGTGTGGATGACGACTCCGTCTTCTCTGAATGTTCCATTTGAATCTTGTTTTCCGACGATGAAGTCCAAAGCTTCTTCAATCACCAAATCTTCGATTTCAACGAATTTCATTGCACGCAGGAAGAATTTCACCACGTATGCAGTCAGCCAAGTAGATCCGGAAGCGTCGCTTTTGCCAAAAGCACTAAATGATCCATCACTGTGACGATACGTCAGCATTCTCTGGTATCCAATTTGCAGATAATTTGTTGCTTTGATCCAAATTTCTTCCGTCAAATGCTTTGTTGCAATCAAATACTCAAGTACGAGAACGTTTGGCACAAAGTCGATCATTGTTTGTTCGCCACATCCTGATGGCAATCTGATGAGAAAGCCAAGATTGGAAATAACCAGAGCCACAACATCGCCAGTCACTGTCGCATCAACTTTAGTTGAGTTTGCAATGGCATCTGATGGAACATCACAAGACAAGCTGAAGTTCTTTCCGTTCACATCGCATTTGTCAACCAACACAAACTCTGCGTGATTTTCAAAGTTCCTGAAGCCAGGTGGAAACACCGTCAATTGATGTTCCACAGCGTCGCCTGCTTTTGGTGAAATTACTGACACATGAAGCGAAATTATTCCTATAACTTCTGGTTTGATCTCGATCCTTAGTCGGTGGATTGACTGTCTTTGAGACAAAATTTTCTGTTTCTGCCCTTCTGGTATTTGTGTCCAGTTGTAAGCCAAAGGTCGAACAAAAGTGAAATCATTCTTTTCGTTGTAGAATTCAACTTCAGCTGACAAATCTTCATCAAACTGGTTGACGATCAAGATTTCCAGTTGCGCGATTTCGCCGACTTTCATGTATACTGGATCAATGAGTTCGATGTAAAACGGCAAGTAAGTGTTGAGAGTTGCTGGCGATGTTGTCAGTCCCAGCCCGAAAGCGTTGCTAAGAGTCACAGCAGAAATAATCCAAGAATTCGGGAAGTCTGGCGAAGTGTAATTGACAGTGTCTTCGGTGCGGACATTGGTTTCATCAGCAGGTGTTAAATCATAGATCGTTTCAAACAAAAACGACTCGAAGTAGTGCTTGGTCTCGTCTTCAATGCACTCGATTATCGGTGGAAGTGAAACAGGTTCGTTTGTGGAATAAGTGACTTCGGTGTTCGGAGAAGACGATGCTGGATTTGGATCGCAATGAATTTCTTGCTTTGCGTTTGTCAAAATCACTGCGCCAACATCAATAAATCGCTTCTGATAAGACCGTGGGTAAAAGAACAGCGGAATTTCAGGATCGTACTGCACCGATAGTGGAATCTGGTCATATTTAATCATTTCTTGATCAAACACAAAGTCTTTTGTGATGTCGTGGTTGCTTTTTGTTAGAAGAACTCGTTGATCAATAGCTAGTAAGCTGACTGAAGAGTTCACGGTGCTGACGACGTTAAGGGTGAAGCTGCTATCAGGTCCCATGTCCGATGATGCAATTGTCAAGTTCACCTGTTAGAGATTTGTTAATTTCTAAATCAAAAATTATTGAAAGTTTCTTACGTAATTAGGAAAAACGTTTTCGAAGTGCAATGTTATGCTATCGCTGATAATTTCTCCATCACTCCCAACAAAGAACACGATGCAGTGGCTTTTCGGAGTGTTTTCGAACTTGGGAACGATTGAAAAGTTTGCTTCACCGTCTTCAAATTCAATCGCTTTGGATTCAATCAGAAGACCTTTAGAGAAGACTTGGAAGATCGCGAATGGAACGTTTGAGGTTGTTATCACTTGGAATTCGACAAGTTCGTACATTTTTGGTCTGAAAAGATCAAATATTTAACAAGTTTTATGAAGAAGAACTTCGTTCAAGAACTACGAAATTACCTTGGCGTCAATACATTGATGGATATAAATTCACTCTGATAAGACACAACTTTGAAAACTTTGTGAGAAACGCAAACTTGGTCGTATTTGGCTTCAATTATCAAAAAAGCTGCTGTCAAAGAGATTCCATTTGTTTGAATTTCAACTCCGCCTGTCAAAGGATCGAGAGAGAAGTTTCCAGCGACGAGAACGAAACCGTCATCGTCTTTGACAGTCACTGCAACTGGCTGGTCTGCGTTCAACAGTGGATGTCCGTTGATATGCGCCACTAGCAGAGTGAAACTGTAAGGGATTCCTGGTTTGAAGAACTGCGGTGAGTGGACGATGCTGATGGTGTAGTCGTTCATCTCAATTTTAAAACCAAGTGAAGCGTCGAAAGATTTATTTGTGGCCCTGTCGTGGTACGTGACTTTCAAATTGAAAGTCTTTGCTTCCCACAATTCCCACAATTTCAACTCGTTTCTGAAGTCAATGTCCAAGAAAGTTTCGTCGACGAAGTTGGAAGTTTGCTGGAAGACTTCAATTCCCTTGCAGAAGCAAGCAGCGTGCAAAGATCCTTCGAAACCACTGCTGCCGATGATGGAACTCTTTGCAACCGCCTTTATTTTAACTTTAATTTTGATGCTGCCATCGCGATAGGCAACAATCTGGCTTGGTGTTGACAAGACGACTTCAAAGATCGGTCGAGTGTCTTGAAGAACTTCGAAAGATTTTGACGCGATCTGGAAAATTTCAAATCAATCAAGAGTGAAAAGGAAAATATTTCAGGCAAACCTCTCCGTCAGCTTCCACTAAAACCTTCCAAGAACCTTCAGAAGCCCCACCAAGCATTAGTTGACCCTCAAAAACTCCATTTTCAAACCTTGGTTCACTCCAAATTCTTGCTTGGTTATTCATCGGGTCCAAAATCCAGATTTTGCAGATGTGCTCGACTTTGTAGGGCTGCGTACGTGAGTCGATGGTAAAAATACGGAAACTAACAATTCCATCCGGATGGTAAACTGGCTGGCTAAGTTGAATCAGCAACGTCACTCGTTGTGAGTTGAAGTAAAGTGAAACAGATTTTTCGAAACCTTCAGAAGTTGCTTTGAGTTTGAAGAGGCCAGGTGACAGGTCTGGTATCTGTTTAAAATCATTTTTAAATTCTGTCTCGAGCTAAAATTAATCTTACTCTCAATTTCGTTGTTACAGTTTCGCCAGGTCCAACAGCCACATCTTGAAAAGCTTCGTATTCGTCGCCGTAAAAGCTCCAACCTTCAATTCCTACGTTGACTGTGATGTTGTCGTGCAAGCAGTGACTTGAAACAGCCACGGAGTAGTCCTCGTCAATTCTTAGAACTTTCGATCCGACGACCGAAAAGTAGTTGCAATCCACCAACAAAAAATGGCAGCTTATTAGGAACCACAAGATAAGTTTACGGGTTTTTCCCATTTTTTGTCACTGAGAAAAGAAACTGATGATTCTGTGATGAAACTTGACACCTTTTATACCAAAAATTGACTCGATATCAGCTCGCAATGGCACACGAACAGCACATAAAATCATATTTTTTTATCGATATTTCATGAAATTCAGAAGCGAAGTCGTGATCTGATGTTTCATTCATCAAAAACTCAGTTCGACTCGTCTTATGTGATAAAAATTCAAGTAAGGCTAAAGAAAGTCAAATGTCTATTGCAAGATTATTTTTAGTTGTTTGCAAAACTGACTGGACTTTATGAAACATTCTTCAGCTACCTTGGGAAATAAAAGGCAAAAAGTGCCAAATTGTCGTCATCAAATGACGGCGCAACGGGGCGAAGCGGAGCCTATGAGCTTTAATTGAAAATTCGCACAAAATTCGTGAACTTTCTAAGATGATTGGTGGTGATATTTTAGAAGACTGCCCGGATCAAGAAAAAATCCAAACAACTTGGTTGCTGTGGAAAGGATTTTCAAAGTTTGTTTATCGATTTCGTTCATGGCAACTTTTCTTGGTGGACTTCGAAGATTTGTCAAATTGCCTTACTTCCTTGGGTTTCCTTGGGACATTAATGCAAGCAATTTCAGCTGCAATGTCGCAGCAGTTTACCAATTATTTGACGGAATATTTTGCGCTTTGGTGACAACCAGTGTTGCCTGTGTTGCCAGTGTTGCCATGCTGGTGGATTTATCAAAACTCTTTGTGAAAGATAAAAAAATCTGAGTCTTGAAAAGAAAAGTTTTGAAAACTCTGACGAACTTGTCAAATTTGATAAAGCTTGACGGATTTCAAAAGAAAATCGATTTATTTGTTGTTACAATTCAAGAACCTTTTTCTCGACTGTGCTTATTCAAAGATTTTTTAGCAGCTTGGTTTTGTGCATGATTGCAGTCTCATTAACAACCGTGAGTAACGTTAATGCGTTCTTAACGATAATATCTTCAATAATTTCTTTTGTCATTCTTTTGTTTTTCATGACATAAATCATTTTCAAATTCTGGCGTGTTTTGTTATAGTAAATTTTTTATAGACTTTGCCTAGCTTTTTCTCCTGGACTTTGCCCTAGTTGCAAAATGGCTATAAATAGTCAATAAATGTCAAATAAATGACTATGCATTTGTAAAAACATTTTGTAAAACCTTTTTATTTGGCATTTCTTTCTTAAGATTAAAGTTTTTCTTTGACGATACTCTGTTTTCCCCTCTTTTTTATAACGTTTTTTAATTTCATTTGTTGTTTCCTTGCAAACATTTAAAAATGTATCTTTAATTTGGTAGCGCAAGCCTTAAAATGAGAAAAGACTTTGAAATAAAAGCCAAGTCTTCAGTGCATTTTCGGGCTTGACTTTCCATTCCGAAGAACGTTGTGATGATTAAGGACCTGTTGGACGAATGTCCTGAAAAAGAATAACTGTGAAAACGATTAGTGACTGTAGAAAAGATTTTAAAAGTGTATTAATCTTTTGGATTTACATATTGCTTGTTCTTTTGGCGGCCTGGAAACACTACTGACTAGGCTGTCATACGCACTATGGCCTTGGGAAGTGGGAAGCAGCACTGTTGGCTATTGCATCACTGCCATCTATCAAGTTTTAACTGCAATCTTGTGTGCTCAAACAATCATTTGTGTCGATATGTTTCCAGTCATGTTCATGTGTTGTGCTATATGTTGAAATTCTGGGTGATCGTCTTCACAACTTACAATCTTTAAAAGAAATCAACAATAATATTGCTGAATTTTTCAAGTGCATAGAACTTCAAAAGAAGATTTCGCATTTTGTTGCTACAATCCAAGAAACTTTCTCTACGGTGCTTTTTATCCAAAGTCTTCTGAGAAGTTTGATTTTATGCACAACCGCAATATCACTGACAACAGTATGCCAACGTTTCAAACTTTGGCTGCTTGTGTTATTATTTTACTCGTTCACAGGTTTCTATTAAGCAACATACCGGTGACTTTGGAATGCTGATTTCTTACTTACTGCCAATGATCATCGAGATTTTGATTCCATCATACTACGCCACTGAAATAATTGAAGAATCGAAAAAGCTTTCAACAAACTTGTTCCATTCTTCGTCGTGGATCGACAAAGACAAGAACTTTCAGCAATCGATGTTGGTGTTTACGGAAAAAACTAAGAAGCCATTGAACGCAGTTTTGCAGTTTTAGAAAATAAAAATTGTTCAGATTTGACCCCGAAGTAAATTCAAGACCTAAAAGGCCAAAGTTGTATAATTTTTAGCTAATTTAAAATGCAAGAATGTCAGTTCAAAAAAATTCATCAATTATCATTTTCATCTTATTATTTATTTTCAACAAAATCCACAGAAAACAGGCAGCTACTACACAAACAACTTTTTCAGTAATTATAAAAGAAAAAAATTCGATGTTTTTTTGTGTGTCGCATGGAAATTTAAGTGATTGTTTAAAATTCTAAAAAATTTAACAAGTATTTAACATTGATACTTTCAAAAATAAATTCACCATGACATAATCAGTTTATTAGGTATAAACTCATTTAAATATCTAGACTGTTAAAAATTCAGTTGTTAGTGCAAAGTTTGATCAATAAATATTTAGTTATATCACTTTTAAATTCACATTGAAATTTTCCATTTAAATCAGTTTATTCTAATAAAATCAGTGACTGTCTGATGTATTTGTTCTCCATTAAATCATTTTCACAGAAAATTGATTTTAAACTTTGCCTTAAAGTGGAATAACAAAAATTCGTTGCATTTTTTGGTGTTTTCTTAACTTAACACCGAAAAAGAAACACTTGATATAGAGTTTACTTCTTGACCTTCTTCTTAACCACTAACGCACATCAAGCTAGAAGCGCACATTCTTGATTTTTTCTTAGTGAAGCTGTTAGAAGATCAAATGTTTTTAATACTGAAAGTTGACTTAGTTAAGCATTCGGTTTATTACTCTGAAATGACTTCGTGTTCGAGAACTTTCATCCATTTAATATCTCAATGGCTATCACTGAAATTATCAGAGTCGAGGTCGTCTGACAGGCTGCTGATGCTGGCACGTTTGTTATTAGGCCTTTTGCTTGGCGCCGGTGGCTGCAGGAAAGTGTGTACTTCGGAAGAACTTAGTTGCACAGGCAAAATCGGATTTGACGATCTATAAATCAGAGAAACATGATCAATTAGTATGACTGGCATTGAAAGGTTCAAAGGCAATTGGCAGTTAACAGTTGATTAATCTGATAAAATTGCAGTGAGATACCAAGACGCTTTAGGCAAAGTTTGATTTATGAAAACGCTTTTGAACTACTGTCTTCATTGATTGAATGCAGAACAGTTCGCAGTGCACGAAACGTGACCTAAATACGTCTGGTTGGTACTTAATTTCAATTTTGCATGTCTACAGACAAGTTCTGTGTTTAACGACTGTAAAACTGACCTTTATCAACGTCATTTGCATCAAACCATCGACGCACACGGTAAAACTGATTTATTCAAACACGCATTTTGCAAGGCGTGATTGGAAGTTGGTCACGTTGCGCTCAATTTGAACTCAAAGAAAAATCAACCTTTGCATGCATGTTAATATTTGCATCGTTCGTCGGGCGTGCCAAATTACAAATATTTCAAGCTTAATCAGGAAAGATTGAAAATTATGAAGAAATTATTGCAAAGTTGGAAAATCTCACGGCAATAATCAATTAAATTATGTTCGACTGACTTCTCGCTATTGACTTTTTGTCACATGTACAAATTACTTGACTCGGCTTACCTTTCACCGTCGCACTTCTTGTTTTGCATGACCATCTGGAACCAGTTTAGGCTGTCCACTGGAGTGACTTTAGGCGTGCACCTGCTGTAATAAGACCAAAAAGATTGTTGAAAAGTGTTTTCCAAGAAATTTGCAAGTTCAACTGCACATTAAGTGTGGTTCATGGTTTTAAATATAACTTGTAAGTTGATGCTAACCTGATGATCGGCAATCCTGGTTCGGAGAAGTCGCTTTCAGATTTTGGTGACTGCTGCATTGGAACAGTGATGAGAGTATTAGTCATGGCACCACTTTTAGTCGATCGAACAAGGTTGATGTTGAATTTGAGGTCGTCTGTAAATGATTTTAAAACTTCTGTTAGCAAACATTCTTAAGAAATGATGAACTTTTAAGTCTCCTTACGTTCATTAACAGGTCCCAGCTTCTCTGCAACTGAGAAAAGCATTTCCGGCGTCCAAAATTCAGGAATTCTCACGAAGAGTTTGTTGGCGTCTGAGGGTAAATGAAATCCAAGCTTGTGTAGCAAAAGCACAAACGGCTGGTAGACAAGTACTTGACTTTGTTCCGAGTTAAACGGGACAAGCGGTGTTGACTGTTGTTTGTCTGTAAGATGAGAAGAAGTTTGTTAAAATGTTGTCAAGTTTGTTATTTATTATTTGTTTTGGTTCAAAAGCTATTTAGAACTTTGAATTAAATAATAATTTCATCATTTAATAAATTCAAAAACAAAAAGTTTAAAAGTATTTGCAAACTTACTTATAAAATGACTTGGAATCGGTTCTACAATTTGTGTAAAGTCTTCGCAATTTTTGTTTGAATCAATCAAACTTAGTTTTGCGAAGCAGCATTCCATCAGAACTTTTTGTAACCACACAACGTGTTTTCCTTTGTTTTCGCTCAGCAAGCGATCACGCAAGACCTTGAAGAAAATTATTTTGGTTAGTTTTGCTTTTGATAGTACTCAAGGACTAGAATTTAAAATCTTTTCAGACTTTTATAAATTGAAATGAAAACTTACTTTGATATCATCAGGTTGCGGACTAACGACGGCTTTGAATTTGTCCGATAATTCAATTCCTGATTCTGTGTTTGCAGGCGAGTTGGCTCGCGTAACTTCACCTTCGTACAGTGAGTCTTCGAATTTCATAAGTTCGTCGCATTTCATAAGTGAAATGATGTCTTGTTGAAGCAGTTGCTGGACGACAGCGATTCTGGTTTTTGACTTGTGTCCCGATTCCTTGAACTGGGTGATGATGTTGCCGATCACGTCATCGCACTTTTTGCTTTGCGCGTAATACCAGTAAAGGGTGTCTAAATCTTCTTTCGCCCAGATGCCACTAATAAGAAAGAAAACGTTAATAAATGCACAATTAACACATTCAGATTTTAAACTTACTTGATGGAGACGCCTTCAGTCGAAGATGGGCTTGGTAGAGAGACTCGTGGCTTCGGTGGAGTGTTGATGAACTTGTGAATGACGAATTCAATCAAATCTGACCAATCCTGCGAGTGGAAATATCAATCAGTAGATTTCGTTATAGCACAAAGATCGTCGTAACTTACATCACAAAGCTCGTATTCCGTTTCCCAGATCTGCGAGAATATCTTCAAGATGTTCGGTTGGAAAAGAATGGTGACTTGACTTAAATCACCGCCGACGTGATGCATCATTGTGAAAATGCATTCGTTGACAAATTCTCCGTTTTCATAAAAGTTTTCCAGAAGAATTCCGTAGTTACGCATGATTTCAATGGTGCCAAACTGTTGCATGTGTTCAATCATGCTGAAACTGGTGGATTCCACCGAAACAGTTTCGAGAAGCAGCAGAAGCGAGTGATTTGTGACAATCAAGTCTTTAAGATACTGGCGCGATTGGACGGCTGGGTTGTAGCAACGCAACAACAAAACGAACATTTGACGAAGGTCTTCTGTTCTGCTGATCTGAATCTGCAGCTTGTTGATGTATTCTCTGTCTTCCTTGGACAGGTGCGAACTTTTCTTGTAAGTCTCGAGGGCTTGAAGAAATTCGCGGATTGCAGTCACCACCAAGTGGATCTTTCGTAAACAAGGCTTCATATTGGATCCTTGCTGGCGCGAAATCAACTCGAGTTGTTCGCAAAGGCTGACACCTTCGAACGTCAAGTAGCTGATGACATCAAAGGACATGACTGGGCTGATGTGTTCCAAGTCGAGTTCCAATTGTGCTGCAAACTTCAGGAAGTACGTCACGAGCCAGAAGAAGTGCGAAGTGTCAATCGACAGCTGAATGTCATTCAAAAGCTTTGAGTGAAGTTCTTGAACCAGCATTCCGTAGCCTTTCAACAAGAAATCGACCGTGAACTCCTTGAGAATGTTTGAGATGTCTTCATCGGTCGGTGAATGGTGAATTAGGCCTTTCATGTTGATGATCGAACTTTTACTTCGTTTGACCAGCTTTTTTCGTCGAGCGTCTTTCTTTTCCTGGGTGGTCGTTGGATTCGGATTGCGTTGCTTCTGAGCGGCGTTGAATCTTTGTTTCTGATTCGTAACTGGCGGTTTCTGATGCGCAGGCTTCTGCGTTGGAATGTCATCGTCGTTACTCGACGTCGAAATGGATTCGCGTTTCTTTTCTAATTGCATATCGCCTACGATAGATCCAATACGTGTAAGTTCAAGCTTCTTTACTATCGTGTAAAAACTACCTTGCGACGCCTGAGTACCGTAGCCACAGTCCGAAAGTTCCGAGTGGTTGCTTGATGGAATTTGCTGCGACTGTTGCTTTTTGCAGGAATTCTTTTGCCTTTTGCAGAACTTTTGATTGCTGGTGCTGATGTTGGTCTGTTGGTTGCGTGACTTATGAGTCAACATTTGTGATTTTAATGATGATGAAATCGATGATTCAGGGCTCTAAGGAAGAAGAAAGTAAGAAACTACTTTGCTTTATTTTAATTCGAGCCTACCTTCATGATAATGTCATGGCTTGTGGCGTCACTTCCTTCAGAAGTTGGAAGCGAGTCAATTGAATCGACCGAGTTTTGAGATATCGCGGGCTTCGGTTTGACTCTGATAGCTGTGAAGTCACTACTGTTGACGTCTTGCACGTCCATCATGTTGATGATTTTTCCGCCTCCGTTGTCTGACGAATCAGACGTTGGGTCGGACGTCAGCATTAGACTGGAGTCACCGCTTGACTGCTTCGGAGGTGATGTGTTGCTTTCGTTATCGTCAGAGCTGTCGGTGTGTGATCCAACTTCAAACCAGTGGTTCAAAAGCTTCTGCAAAGTGCCAACATGTTGGTCTTTGTAGATCAACGCGATTAGCTGCACAATTGTCACAACCCAGTAGGACTTCTGTGGGCTGGAAATCAAATGAATCAACAGCTTGTCGATGCTTTGCGTGAAAAGATTCCAGAGAATCTGGTTCTGCATGGAAGTTTGTGTCTGTTGCTGGTGAATTGAGTTTTCAGGGATGTGAAGGATGTTGCGCAACAGCAACAAGCAATTGTTGATACTTTCACATTGTTCTGTCGATAACTTATGGTCGTTTTCAAGAATGACCTTCATCCAGTCAATGACAGCCTTGGTGGCCTTTGAGTCGATGAAAACTTCTTTGCTTGTGATCAGCAGTCGGTTAAGTTCATATATTGTGTGGCGACCGATTTCAGTTCGCGACATTACGTCGACTGACAAGAGACATTCGATAGGGATCGTGAGATTCACGAGCAATCGAATTGTGCAGTCAAGGATTTGCGGGTCTTTTGTGTTCACCAAAATAGGCAAAATGTCTTTCTTAAGATTCTGACCGAATCCGATCGCGCGTCTGTATGTTCTCAACGTGTGGTCTTCCAGTGACAGTTTGCTGTTAATTTCTTCAAGGCCTGCCATGCACTCTTCACTGACCATGTACTTGTCCCCTTCCATCTTGCCAAGACTCGCAAATATACTGTGGATTTGTGGATTATAAAGAAGCTCCATGGCTTGCGATTGAAACGACAAGATTTGCTTATATCAAATTGAGTAAGTGATGGATTATAACGTTGCACTTTGACAAAATCTAAGAAATTTTGACAAATTTATGTGATTCTAAGATTGACTAATGGCTCAACGACGAAAAATTCTCTTCGGTAATTGTATTTTGGTGACGTGATCCATCTGTAATGACAAGACAAGGAAAATGTTGAAAATTCAATGTGTTTTCAGAGTTGATTTAAGACTTGTATGTCAAACTAATTGCAAATCAATTCGAGAAACAACTTTTACACAGAATTAACATTTTAATCACTGGCACGATCTTCTACATCTTTTATATATTTTGTTCGATTCTCTTTATCAAAGCAATCGGATTTTTTCAGACAGAATTCATAACCGCACAATTGAAAACACGAAGTGCTGACGTTGGTTTAGCGGCAAGTAATGAAATTTTGCCTTTTTCAACGCTTGAAACAAGCTAGAATTGAGAACATGAGTGCGATGAACGTGAGTTTGAACCGCTGACGTCTAAAGGACTTCTATGGTTTCTTCGACGTCATAAATACGATAAAATTTGTTAGCCTTTGTTAATTTAAAAGAACAATAACTTTTGAGTTACGAGAAAACATTGATAACAAAAGGTTAACAAGTAATTGTGCTTCATCGCAACTGTTATGCGTGGGTCGACGCTTTTATAAACATGTTCAAAACAATGACACATAATCTATGAGTTTCTTAGTAAAAGGATAAAGTAAATGCTTGTATCTATTTTGAGAACACTTCATGCAATCTTTCAAGAAATGTGAGATGCAAAAACTTCTTTAGAAAGTATTTTCGTACAAACACGTAACAGTGCACTCTCACGTTTTCAAGACGTATCCACATTATGATTTTATGAATGATTGTAAGAGTTGCACGCTGTTCTCGGCACATTGTTGTCTTTGGTTTTTGTCGTGTTGTCATAAACGGAGAATTTACAAGCACTTTCAGAACGATTCATACTAGGATTGACGGTGAATTAAAAGTATAATCTGTTGAACGAAGTGATTCCACTTTAGATAAAAATTACGGTGCAGTTTTGTACATGGTTACAATTTAAATCGTCTAGCTTGATTGCAGTGAGTGAAGCAACAATTTATGACACGCACAACTGGGTTATCTTCAGTTTAATATTTTAAAAATGTTATTGTCAATTTAAACTTTAGATAAATGAACCGAACAAAAGTTAAATGATTAAATTTCTCAAAAATTACAACTGTGGGTTTCTGAATTTACCTGATTCCAAATAGCATCAGTAAGGTTTTCTTCAATTACACTTCAGCACACACTGTCTTGGAATTATTCTTTTTTGCACTTCATAAACTTTTTATTCACTTGGAATTGTTCACAATGTTCTTTTATAAGTTTTCTTGTGTCATCGAAGTTTTTACTTTCACTTTTATTGTTCTTCACTTTATCAATTTCCAACAATTGAAGTTAATGACTTCAGTTTAGTTCTGCTTTTGCAATTAAATTTTGTCCAAACTTTGTATACAATTTTGCACAACTTTGATTCAATTCTGCACAAAATCTTGTTTTCAAATCTTCTTAAGTCTTTTAATCTTCAAGTTTATCAGGAGTGAATTATTTCTCGATCCTTCCTAGTCGACGGTAAGAACACGATTGCCTCAACTAGAAAACTCATCGCAGACGATAACCCAACACAAGCCGATTGACGACAAAAACGAAGGAAATTTTCCCGTCGTTGAGAAACAAATCGTTTGACTCACGTGGAAATGCAACGTGCTTGAGTAACTTGTAGCTGTAACAGTGTCGATTTCTGTATGTTGTACTTCGTTTCTTGTTAGATTATTATGTCTGCCGCTTCAACATCATTGGAACTTATCGAAGTGTTGATTTGATTTGAAAATTAATTCCAAAGGTATGAGAAGGCTGCGTGTCTTCTTGTGCAAGATTCTCGTACTTATAATGAAAAATGTTCCAAAGTGTGTAGGTTACATTTCGGCACATTTGTCTTCTGCTACAGAACCGTGAATTCTAAGAAGCAGTATCGTGAGTGAATATTCAGACTGCAAGCAGGTTGTTGAAAATGCTTTTCTCAAAGTTCTCTCAAAAAGCAATACCTGAAACGTGCCAAGTCAAGCCTCCAGTTGTAATGCTGGCGGGTATGCATCTTATACAACCCTGAAATCAGCGGGCTGTGGTGTTCAATTCTAAAGTTATATGAAAGAAACCCGGTTGATTAAGTGATCTAACCACTTCTTATCATGCAGCATATTCTGAAAAAAGAAATTTTATCGATTCAGTGATAGCAAAACCGACTTATCAATACCAAACATGTAGAGTGAAAACTGAAGATCACGTTAGAAAGCAACGTGATGACTTAGATTGCTTCCGATAGCGTTTGCTACATCGTAACTACCTGTCTGTTATTTAAAGGTCAGAATAAAAACTCAAAATAGATTTCAATTGGATTAGGTGTAACTTTGTTGCATGAACAATTGAATTTTTTTTTAGAAGAAGAGGCTGCGTAGCATGAAAAGGTGAGAAAAATTATTAAGAAATTCTAAAAAAAGTGTTTCCATTTACTCGTTTGTGGTCCGACTTCAGACAAAATACAGTTTTATATTAAGCTTTCCGTGTTTGTGGGAACACTAAAAGAAATAAAAATAATTTGTAACAAAGTCAATCAGCCTTTCAGTTGCCTGTGAAAGCTTTATAAAATAAACAGTAACCTTCGGTCACCTGCAAGACGTTTTTATTCCCTTCAATTAAGTTGCCCGTAAGTTTCATAAAATAATCAGCTATCAAAGCATCCATTGTCCTGAAAATCAATAATTTTAGCAAAACGTCTTCACTCGTGGCTTGCCTTTTTCTTCGCTTGATCATGGGAGAAAACGTTTTTCTTACGCAAAAACGTGGCTGCGATTTACAACTGTTCATAAATGTCATGTCAGAAATTTATTTCTGGAAAATAACGAAAGAAAAAACTTTTCCGGTTTCTATTCAACGAAGAATTTATTTCCATCGAAATATTTTTGTCACTTATTTACAGAATTTACCTGGAGCAATTTTTTTAACGTTCTATTAATACAATTCGGCACAAATTGGGCTTCTTTACGCCGAACGTTCAACCAAGTTTTTAAAATAAATTCTCGGTCTAGAACATGTGTGAAAGTCTCACGACTATTAAAATAATTGAAGTCTTTTCTAGTTCAGCTAAAAGTTTGTTTAGTTTGTTAAATAAATAGAAACAATTTTCTTTTCAACTCATGATGCTAGAAAACTAATTTCTGTCTCTAACACAAGATTTTGTAAATACACAACAAGTTGCTGTATGCTTTTGTCTAATTTAGTTTGTTAGATCGCGTTTAAAATCGACTAAATGAAGTTTTTTCTGCAATTGGACGCCGGCAGAAGAAAGTTTGCGATAAAAATATTTGTTTTGCTGGGAAACTTAAAGAAAGAAGTGAAGTAACGGAAGGTGTCTGGGTGAGATTGATGGTTGACTGGTGACGAGAAAATTGCGTAAAAGTGATAGGAAGCCGTGTTATTGATAACTTTTCAGTTTGCGTAACAGCCTTTGACCTTCAATGCATCCGTTTTGATGGCAAATTTGAATGCTTTGGGTCGCCAGTTACGTCACGAACCCCAAACACGTGCCTTCAAAGTTAAAACAGGTTCAAACACTGCTGACTAAAACAAGCTTTTAATCATTAAGTGATAATTTCCCTAAGATTACACAATCTCTGCACTTCTCATCGTCATTCACAAACCTTTGCCAAACAAAAGTGCGGTGTCTAACAAAACTTAAGTCAACTTTAAAGAAGAAATTAATTAAATTGTCTTTGAATTTATTCGCATTTGTTCTTCACTGTTATCATGATCTGAAAGGAAAACCCATCGTCAGTCAACTGCAAACCACTTCAAAATTCCAAATCTCACTTGATTTGTGACGTGAACCAGGAACAACGCGCTGACGAAGACGGCATCGGCTTGACCCTCCTTGAAGTATTCTTTGAGCGTCGTGCTGAACTTCTTGGAGTACTTCACGAATTCTTTCTTGCGCTGCTCGACAGCCTGCTTGCCGGACGTGCCTGGAATGAAGCCGACGACTTCATTGACAGCGTCGAGCAACTTCTTAATGGCACTTGCGATTTCTCTGCAAGATAAACATTGCGTTAGAACGGTTTTAAAACCACAAATGACAGTCAACTCACTTTATTGTCTCCAGGAAGGTTCTGCGATCGGTGATCTCGTCGGGGATGCGGCTTAAGATGCGCTTCAGTGCAGCCGATTTCTTGTTGAGTTCTTGGAATGCGTCTTCAGTTCTGTTCAAGCGGTATTCTATCACTGCAGATTTTCCAGTTTTATTAATCGCAGCCATGGTCGATTTGGCGGTGCACGAAGATGCAAGCACAAATGCAAGATGAAACGAAGAGAGAAAAAAGTTGTAAAACGTGAATGAAAACCGTCACAGATGCGACATAGTATCGATGTTCGCCGAAAGTAATTAGCAAATGTTACATTGACGGACTCGACAGTTTCCAGTTCCACCGATAGCGAACTACAAAATAGCCGAAGCAGGAAGTCTTGCGAGAGCCTCGTCTGCGTTCGTGTGGTTGCCAATCACACGGAACCGCGTTACGACCATCACTGCAGTTGTTGCGAGCGATAATTGTACGTCAATCGCTTTCTAACATAGAAACTTAAGATATTTTTCGTGTATCGTCAATTATTCAACACTTCGCACTGCTTCCTGTCCGCTTTTAATTTCGCATCGAGAATTAATTCACCGTGAGATGAGTGAATCATCCATGAATGGGCACTCGAACACTTTTTCTCACAGCAATCAATCAAACTTGGACGACTACTTACAGTCTGAGGTGTCGGAAAGGGCTTGCTGGGCGCCCTGCAGTCGCAGAACGCTTTCGTACATGTTCACGTTGAGGTTCCCTTTATCTGTTATCGTCGGAAGGCGATGACGGAATTTATTAGATGTTATGATAAGAAAAGCAAGATGAACACTCACGAATGATTCCCTTCACGAGCTCGTACGTCAAACCAGGGTTCGTCTGTTCAGCCTTCTGTAGAGCTGCTCTCAGCGTCTGTGAAGCCGCCACATCGCGCTTCTCGAGCTGTAATTGACACGATAATTTGAGACCCAAAGTGACAATTTGATTTTCCGTGTTCAATTCACCTGCAAAAGTATCGGCCGGATGAGAATCGGAAGCACCAACGAATTCAGTGGATTCTCGTTGTCGTTCATTGTCATTTGAACTCTTCACTTCACTCTCTGACTGTCCACAAACTCATGAGTTTATTTAAAATTTTATACTCGAAAGCTGTTTACCTTTTGCTTAGTTAGTTGCTCACCCCCCAGCCTCGACCAGCCTTCAAAGCAATCTGAGAAGCCTATGAAGCGACTGCCAGTCTGACAATCTCAGTCCAGCTCACAATACTTCATTTTTTGCGGAGTTTTCTTTAGATCTTCAGATAGATTGATTTTTGCGTTTAATTCGTTGACCTTCGATCGTTAACCCTAGTCGGATGGAAGATGACTTAGAAGAGAAGGTGCTGAAACAAGCGTGCGCTTCCCAAATGCGGGTCATATCGAAATTCGCCGTCGGGATCTTCAATCGCCCAGGAAACCCAACAATTGCACATTTCTTCAAGATCCTTTTGCGACCTGAGGTGTTCCTTCTCGCGATTATCGTCTTCGTGTTCTGCTTCTACTTGCAAGCCATTGAGCTCAGCGCAAATGGCTTCATAACGCGCATATCAAATAGCCTTCGCTTCAAGTCGACTGCGAAGATCTCGTTTACATCATCTCTCGCCGAGAAAGATTCCTGGGATGAGAAGAAACAGCAGTCAGCAGTGTATGCTGTTCAAGGCAGACGACCTAGCATGGAGGATCGGTAAGCACACTATTGATCTCTCACACTCTTGGAATCATCCCAAAAAAATTCTAAGATTTTCTTCTTTGCGGAGAAATTTTGATTGATAGTGAAAACAGTCGTGCGAGCTTATTTTTGCTGACTTAAAGAAAAAGCGTCGTCCAAACGGCTATAAATAGTCTAAAATTCCCATCACGCAATCGTGTGCTCCCGCATTTTCAATATGTTTGTCAACAAAATCGATGTCCGCGGTTGGCGAACTCTGTGGCGCCTAACTTGCGGTAATTGAAGGCCTGCGGTGTCGATTTTGGGTGGGAAACGCACACACGAAGGCGATAACATCACTAAAGTGGGATTTATTCAAACGACGTCGTTTCGTTGATTCGCAGCCTTGAAATTAAGTCACCCGAAGTATGAACCGCAAATCAGGTCACCTGTTGACTTTTCATCTTCTCCCTTGAAAAAAGTCGTTTGCTGTTAAATCTGGCTAATCCATTTCCATAATTTCTTATTTTAGGTTCGTGATTGAGGAGAACATTAATGGTTCAACGGGCATTTCAATGTGGTGCATTTTTGATGGTCACGGCGGAGAGTTTGCCGCCGACTTCGCCAAAGACATTTTAGTGCCGAACTTGTACAAAAAAATAATTGAGTCAACACAGATTGCAAAGAGTAACAAGGCGAATGTGAGGCAACCGTCAGGTGATGGTGATGACAACGATCTCAGTTGTGGAGACAGAAGAAAGAAGGACGATGACGATTCAAATCTTGTTCAGCGTAAGCCAAGCACTAAACGAATCTTGTCCAAAACGGCCGACGACAATTACGACAGCAAGAAATCCAACGGTATCGATTCAGACATTCTCGGCAAGCTGAAGCCCAAAGACGGATTCTCGATGTTCAAGCAGACAGCAAACGGTGATACGCCGCCGGCACCGAAAAATTTCGAAGCAAAGTGCTATGTGCAGACTGGAAACCGCATCAACTACGGCAAGATGATCAGCGATGAAGTTTTGTGCGCCGATTATAAGCTTGTCGAGACGGCAAAGCGTCAGACCAACGTGGCTGGCACAACAGCACTGATCGCTGTTCTCGAAGGCACTAAACTTACAGTGGCAAACGTTGGTGACTCCCGCGGTGTCATGTGCGACTTCAAAAACAACGCAATCCCGCTGTCTTTCGATCACAAACCACAAAGCGCTCGTGAACACAAGAGAATCCAAGAAGCCGGCGGTTTCATCGCATTTAAAGGCGTGTGGAGAGTTTCCGGCATTTTAGCTACTTCACGTGCCATGGGCGACTATCCGCTTAAGCCCTATTTGGTGATTGCTGATCCTGATATCCTCACTTTTGACTTGGCTGATCATAGGTAAGAGAAAAGCCACAAGCTCGTCTCCTAAATTAACTCAATTACTTCTTCACTTCAGGCCACAATTTCTGATATTAGCTAGTGATGGTCTCTGGGACACGTTCTCAAACGAAGAAGCCGTGGCCTACATCCGAGAACACCTGGACGAACCGCACTTCGGTGCCAAGAGCATCACGCTGCAATCTTACGCGAGAGGCTCCGTCGACAACATTTCAGTGATCATAATCGTGTTTCGAGATGGAATTTATCAAGTCGGCGCCGCTGGCAGCCGGTAAACCGCCGCAGTTTTACTAGAGGATGACCAACCTGTTGAATATTTTATTAGAGATTGTTGAAGACTTTTTTGATACTTAAAATTGATCCTTGCACGATTGTGACAAACTTTTCGAATCCTTTAAAATTTTCCTTTAAAATCGCTCTCAAAATTATTTTTAAGCTTCTCTTTTTGCATTTCTTCGTCTCAATTACTTCACAAACAGACAGATCAATAGTTTAGTGTGTCGCATCACACGTCGCACAATCTTGAAACGGTTTGCACAAGAACTTACTCGCATCTCCATTATCAATCCCTATTTATGACAGTCAGCTGAATATTTTGTTATTTGAATAAACTTTATTGGAAATTTCATAAAAAAAGTTGATTTTTTTTTCTTTCTTATGCCTTTTTATTGAGTTGAAGTTGGTTTCAACCGAATATTTGTCTAATCTATAATCTATCATCTTGAAAGCTTCAGGAATTTGAGTCACTCGGCACATCGGTTCGCCTTTTAATGGCAAGCCAGTGAACAGTAGAGCCGTTGAACGAATCTCAGTGTCCAACTTAATATCCACGATGGCTGTTTAAAGTCTGCAGAAAAAAGTCCGTCCTGATCGAGTTGGCCATGCGGAACATTGATTTCTGCACGCTCGAGACGTGGCAGGAGCGTTGAAGGCGATCATGTTCTGCATTGTTCTTGATTGTTTGTGGAGCGAACTTCGTCATTTTGATGCTGAAATTTAGGTGTTGAAAATTATAAATGAATCTTGACAACTTTGATTTTATCACTGATCACGTTGAAGTTTCATGTTGCAAAATGACATCAAAAGAAAATGGAGCAATGTTCAGCACTTAGTAATTTTGAGACGTCAGCACTAAGTGAACAACGCGTTGAAAGGAATCAGCAAATCCTTAGTTAGTATAAAAAGGTTTTTAAACAAGCGAAGTCGCTAATACACTATCAGGCTTGTCAACATGTTCAAAGTTGCGTTCTTTAAACTTCTACTTCTTGTTCTGTTGGTTGTGGTGCTGGTTCCAGAATTTTCGCAAGGATGCAAACGTTTTTTTGAATTGGTAAGAAGAGCTTCAGAATATTTCATAAACAAAACTTATCTTCTTCAATCCAGTGCAGGACGAATCGTGAATGCTGTATCCCAGTTTGCAGATACCGTTGCATGTCTGCTTTTGATATATAGTCACACGAGGACTCTGAACCACGACTACACTCACCTCAGGCTGGTGATGATAATGATGTCTGCTTTTGGATAAAAATAAAAAAGAATTGATTGAATTTTTTGTTAGTTTGTATAATTCTGTTTTATGGCTGCTCAATTTCTGTTAAGTACTTTTTAGTCCGAACAAAAGAATGAACGGATTTTTTATGAGCAAGAATGCAAATTAATTGGCAGATGTTGATTGATTGATTGATTGATATGGCATGTTGTTGGCGCTATTGTCTGGACCTC
>JPYR01000090.1:72180-90350 GCA_000775305.1 Belgica antarctica | reverse complement strand
CACGGCCACCATTGAAGGTACCACCAAACAGGCTTCTTGGATGGTTACCCGCACCCAAGAAACCTCATATACCCGCCCTGATCTCTGCAGAAGCAGAATTCTGTAGTGCAAACTCGCGGAGTAGTACATTCACAGCAAGCAAGAGGCTACCACATTTTTTTATCGGATTCACATCGGGTTCACAAAAGTTCATTACCCGACAACCTAAGTGATATTAACTAAGCAAAAGAATGCAAATCAATTGGCAGCGGTTGTTGCAAAACTGTTGAATTCAATAGAAAAAACTAAATCCAGCTTCAATAGCTTAAAACTGACGATTCCTTTCACAAACTTGAATGTTCACTTTGTTTCAGATTAATGACCACAGTGATGACCGCGGGAAATATTGCATAGTTGAACTTTATTAATCAGTGCTGAATAAAAATATTCAGAAAATGCATTTATTATTAACTTGCTGATTATTGAGATCAATAATTCTTCTGCTTTGTAAATCATTTAGAGATTGTGCGAGTCAACTTAATGGATCATAAATCTCTATAAATATGTCTGGAATGACCAGTTTTCTGACAATTATTTCAAAGATATTGATTTGATCCCTATTTCATTGCTTTTAATTATTCAAATACTTGTTATTATATTGAAGTGCAACGAGAGTCCTAAAGTACTTAACCCTACGAAAGCTACGAAAGCCACCAAGAAAGATACAAAAAGATCAGTGCATTTGGAAATTAAAAGAAAATTAATAAAAATCCACAAAAATTTCTGCTGGAGGGGGAAACAATAAGTGGATTTCATAATTGATCTTTAAAAATTAACAAAAAAAAATTCTAGTTTAGTGTTCTTCAAACTCTGACTGCTGCATCACTTTGTGTATAGGCAGATTTTGCCCACTCTGCATAACTGGTATTTACGCTTTAGTAAGTGCTCTTCAAAATAGAATATAAAGTCACCAGAAGACAACAGTGTAATAAAGAAAGTTCTACTTAAACTCACATCATGATTTATTTGCATGCTAGCTCCGTACTTGCCTCGACCTTAAATTTTGTGCGTGGCTTTCTCAAATGATCACAGCTGAAATTTAAATGCTTTGAATGATAATAAAAGTGTGAAATTTAAAAAAATTCGGAAAGAAGTATTAAGGATAATTCAATTTAACATGTTAATTCATAATTCTATTCTCATGAGTTTGGCTACAATATTTTATCATAAATAATCATTTGTAGAATTGGCTTGAAATTTAATTCTTTTTTATTTTTGTTTTTTTAATCGCTTGTAACTTGCAACACACATAATTTGTCAAATCGAGTCCTAAATTTTCTGTTAAAAGAAAATGTTGAGCTTCGTTACACTTTTGCTTCTCGTTCTGATAACAGCAGCTTTAATTGATAAATCGATGGAAGAGTGCGGAAAATCAGGGTTTCCGGTAAGTTTGAGAGACTATTTTTGTGGTTGTCACCTGATTTGTTTCTTTTCAGTGCTTCTCTTCTTCTGACTACTGCATAATGTTTTGCCTTGGGAACTTTTGCCAACTAGGTATGCATCACCGGAATGTGTTCTCTTCCAAAAATTATACTCTGTTTGGTTAAAATAAACATTTTCTTCGTGTGTCAAAAACAACTTGTTTCTACCTAGCCAAAAACACAGAACATGATGTCTGAGGGTGATAGTCCCTTGGCGTGCCACCTTTAACACAATTGTGACATCCACTTTTTAGAAGAAACGGACAACTAAGAGACTTCATTTCTTTACTGATGATTGAAGTAAGTGAAAATGTTTCGGTATTTTAGTTTTTGTTCAACATTAGCTATGAAAGCATCGAGCTTAGTTTTGATCTGTGTATTCGGAAGTATGACTTTAAAACCTGTGGAAGGTTTTTTGGTGTCGCAAGCGATAATAAAAATTCTTGAACTAGAAAAGTGGTCAACAGTTGATGTGATTAGTTTTGGGAATAAAAGTTCAACGATGGCAGATTCAGTTTTGAAAGCATGACAACAAAATATTGGATTCTACGTAAAAAAAGTCGATTCGGATGTTCCATTACGGTTAAGCAACTCATCAGTGGTCTTTTACGATACTCTGGAACAATTCAAAGGATCAGTAAAAGCAATCGAGTGGCTAAGCAAACCGGACTATCGTTTCAAACACATCGTGTATGCACCGAATTTAACTGCAACTGACGTCATCGAGAACATTAAAAATGGATTTGACATCGACCATGTCGCTTTCTTGATGAACGAAACAAAAAATTCAAGCGATCTAGTGACTTCGTTCATGTTCACGAAGAAAAAATGCCGTGAAAACCAAATGGTGACAATCAATAGCTACGATGGGCATTCGAAAACATGGAAAACCCTCGAGTTCTTTCCAAACAAGTATAAGAACTTCCACGGCTGCCTTCTTTTTGTTGCTTACGAATACACAAATGTTGTATTTCACCTTTACGCAGCAATTGCAAGACCAAACAATTTCAAAATTCGTCCTGTTCAAATGCTGCCAACTTATCAACTTGTAATTTCGAATCACAGTGATGTGATCGCGAGATCTGTTCCACTTTATGCCACCAATTCTTCATATTCAATTACGCTCCCGATTAATTTCCCAAGTTTGCTTTTATTTGTGCCCCCCGGAGACTTGTACACGCAGCTTTAAAAAAATTTTCATGTGCTTTGAACTCGACGTTTGGATTGGAATTGCTGTCACCTTGGTGATTTGGGCTGTTTCAATACAGATTATCAACAGAACACCACAGAAAGTACAAAACTTTGTGTTTGGCCGCAACGTCAACACACCAACGATGAATCTCCTGGACATGTTCTTGATCGGCGGACAAAACAGAGTTCCAGGAAGGAATTTTGCGAGATTCGTTTTCATTTTGCTGATTTTCTGGTGCTTGATCATCAGGACCTGCTACCAATCGACGCTTTTCATGCAGCTTCAATCAAACAACAGAAAGCCAACTTTCGAAACAATGGATGAACTCAATGCATCAAGCGCCGACTTGACGATAATCGACAGTAGCAATTTTCGTGAAATCTCAGAGAAATGGAAGTAAGTTGATAATTTTCTTGGTGTTTTCTTTATCTGGTATTTTGTTGGTATTTATTGTAATTGACAGCTTTAAACAGCAAAATATTTGCACACAAAAGGAATCTTATAAATGCATCGACATTGTGGTTGAACCAGCAAACAAAGCTGTAGTCATCTATTCCGAAGACATAATACTCTTCATAGAACAAAAAGTATATCATTCTGGTGTGTCTTCAGCTGTGTTTTTGGACCAAAAGTTTATGTCGTCAATGGGTGGAGTTATGTTTCGCCTCTACAGCCCATTTTTCGAAATGATCAACGCAAGGTATCATGATCTTCATCAGAACGGGATAATTCAAATGTATATGAAAGCGGCGTTTCCACTTTCCAAGAGAAAGAAAGAACCAATCGGACCACAAGTGCTGACGATGGATCATCTGGGAATCGGTTTTTGTGCTTGCTTGATTCCTTTGGGTTTGGCAGTCGTCGCTTTTATTGGAGAAGTGATGTTTCACTTAGCAAAGCAGCTGTTGGAAAAAGTGAAGTTAAGAATCACAGTTTACTTCACTGTGAAATCTTTTTATAAGATGAAACAATTTTAAATGTTATCAATATATGTCAGAGTTAAGATTTCAATTTAAAAGATTGTAGCAAGCTTCGATACAGACTTTTTGCATTGAACAAGAAATCACTGAAAGAAAAAAAAAATTAAATTCAAGAAGCACTTTAATCAAAATTATCATAACTTAAGTCTTAAGTCTTCAATGCAGTGAATGTTTTGCTCAAACAATGCCGATTGCTGCAGCACCTTGCGCTGGTGTTTGCTGGAACTTTTCCGGTTCAAATTCACTGCAAAGAAAAACTTCGGAAAAAATTGCTTGAATTGAAAACAAAATAAAAGGCACAATTTTCGGATTTAAATATTTTCATTTTCACTTTTATTATCAGTTGCTTTATGGTTTCGCAAGATTTTTTTTTTGTTTTCCAGCAAAGGAGAGAAAAGCGGAGAAAAAGTTTTTCACAAAGTTCCACACTGGAATTTACAAATTTTTACAACTTCTTCTGGCTTTAAAATTTCTTTTTGTCTTGTGAGAATCTTCAAAGAGAATTTTTTATTTCAGTTTTCGCAAAAATAAAATTTTATTTGAGAAGGTTCCATTGAACGCAGCGCAATTGTCGTGGACCTGCTTCAAATATTTCCAAGTTTTCGTCTCCATTCGATTGCGTAACATGCGATGGAAGGATTTTCTTTACATAGTTCTCTTAAATTCTTATTTACACAAAGTCACACACGACTTGGATGATGAGAATCGGTTTGTAAAAGGAGAAATCGTCAAGCTGGGTTCGGTGCTGACTTTCCAGTCCAAACTCTTGCGAAAGAAAAATTTTTGTTGAGCGTGAAACTTTTTGCAGCGAAAACATCTCGTCGCGGTTCTTTCTATTTCAGGTACTACTTAAGAGTTACAAAAGAGACACGAATCTAAGTTAAAAACATTTTTATGAGCTGCGCTAACATGCGACGGGGTTGATTTTAAGAAATACGGTTGAAGTACATTGCAGTTAATCGACAAAAATCATTTTAAAAAGCTTTTCTCTTGAGTTTAACAAAGTTTTTTCACATTTTTCTTCGCAACAAAACTAATTCATTAGAAAAAGCAGGTTATTAAATTAAACATCATCACATTAATCAAACTATTTTCATGATATCAGCTTTCCTTGTTTGCGTTCGCCTTTCATGATCGAACGAAAAGAATTTTAAATTCTCAGCAAAACGAAAAACTTCTTCCTTCAACCTTTAAATTTTCTGCTTTTTTACTTAAAAACTGAATAACGATTCGTCACCAACATTTTCTCTCATTTCTCTTCACTTAAAATGCACGATGACTTGGGGCTGGTCGGTAGGTGTGCTGGGTTGACTTTCAAAGAAGGCTCCAATCGCCGATCATCATTCAAACAAGATCCGTCGGATAAAACTCCCAGTCGCCCACGAACGTCCCCAAATCTCAAAAACTGTCAAAGTCGTCGTCATGAGGCGTTTCATGTCATACATTTGACTCGGTCGGTACGCCATCTTCGCACCAACTGACTTCCATCGGCGCAGCGGCCTTCCATCTGAGAAGCGCGTCTTCGATCAGCTCCATCGGCTGCTGGTTGCTTGACGCCGAGCCGGAACTGCAGATTGAAGGTGACGATGGACCCGTCGAGACCGACGACGATGACGACGCCGAGATTTCTTCTTCGTCTTCTGAGTTGGATCCACTGACCATGGCTTCACCGGCGCCCAGTTTCGGTCGGCGGGTCTTCTTCAGTTCACTCGTGGCCAACACGGCCGTATCGCAAGTGATCAGTCCGCGGTTTTCGCGAGTCTTCTTGAATTCCGGTGCCTTGTCACGATGGAAAGCTCCATACGACTCGAAAGTCGACGAGCGACTGCGACTGACAGCGAAGTCTTCGCAGTTCAGCGCGGCACCTTCATCCAGAAAAAAATCATTCTTGGCCAGGTCTTCGTCGATGATCAGATCGTCGCGTGTTTCCGACGACCTCTTGGCCGCTGGCGAACTCGTCGTGAGATTTTTCCAGCCACTGTCACCAGCCTTGCCACCGCCGTAGTTTGATGCAGACCTGACGATCCTCTTTGGTAGCTCAGCCTGATTGGCACTCACAGACTTTGAACGCAATCGCGAGTTTGGCGACGCCTTTGCCGGTGACGGTTCAGAGTGCTGACGCAAGATCGACGTGGCCGAAGCTGATTGCTGGATGCTTGTGTTGTTTTGACACTTCTGTCGCTTGGGAACGGGCGACGGTGAACATTTGTCAGAGCGAAACGAGCCAGCACGTCGGACCAAACGATTAGCAAGGACTTCCGGTGCTTCATCGTCCATTTCTAGGACCCACGACACCGAATCACTCTTCTCGACGACTCCCTTGATGACTGGCGATGGCGGGGGTGAAATTCCATCGTTGTCGCCTTCACATTCAACGATGGAGCCATTTGACTTGCCAGCGGTGATGTCGAGCTCGTTGATGGATGTGTTAGTGCGGTTGCACATAAAGCTCGAGTGCTCGTGGTAGCTTTTCGAGAGCTCAGTGAGTGTGTGTGAGTAACGCTCGGCGTTCTGCTTGAGACGCCACTGGAGCTCTTCGTTGTGGAGTGACATACGAGTTGACTTCTTCTGCATACTGTCGTGCTGGTCTTGCAACTGGCGGAGTCTTTGCAAAAGCTCCCTAAAACGGATAAATTCAAAAATAAGCTTTGGATACGTTGATAAAAATGCAATTTCATACTTTTCTTCTTCGTGTCTGCCGCGAAGTTGAACTTGAAGATCCTCGACACGTGACTCGAGCGCTGAGCATTTGACTTGAGCTGCGAACGATTCGTCAGCGGCGCGTTGGAGTTCGCAGTTGTGCTTGCGCAGTTCCGAGATTTCGCTTCGCTTGATCTCCAGCACGCTGCGCAGTGACTCGACCTCGTCTTGCAAGAGTTGCGACTGGTTGAGGTTGAGCGTTTTGTTAAGGAATGATTCGTTGCCGCTGGAATTGCGTGAGTGACGCACGATCGACAGCTCGTCCTGCGAATGGTTCAACTTGTCTTCCAATTCGCGTTTCTCGCCGTCAGCTTGCACTCGCATTTTTTCTAGCTGCTTGGTGAGCTGGTTGATCTTCTCTGTCATGTCGCGTTCGCGCAAGTTGGCCAAGTGTAGCTTCTCGCTGAATTCCATCTCGCTCGTGTGCACCTTATCTCGAAGCTGATCCTCAGTAAGCGAAAGTGCCTGAACTCGCTTCAACAGGTCGTTTTCACGTTCTCTGCCCAGCTGCAACTCTGATTCACGAGACGACACCCTCAAGTCCGTCTCTTTCATGAGAATCTTCAGCTTCCCAGCCGATTCTTCGTGCTTTCGGGCCATTTCGTTCTCGAGAGATTCAACTTTTTCACGTTTCTCATTCTCGAGGTCTTCGAGCGACTTTTTAACTGTTGTGAAAGAGAAATTTACGGAATTAGCTAGGAGTTCCATTGGCTTGGAAGTGATTTAGGGCAAACAAGGCAATTTAAAAAAGGACTTCTGAATTTTGAATTTGAATTTTTGTAAACTAAAACTGAGGTAAGTGCGTGAGTGATGTCGCGTTTGAATGTTTTTTGAAGTTAGAACGGAAATTGAGGCAATAAAACTTGTTTTCTCACTACTTCTGCCTTTAAACACTCTCAAACAGCTTTAGGATTCAAGTTTTGAGTTGTCTAACATCACTTAAGCACAGTCCTTCATCGAATTCCCCGCCCAGTGACGTCACAATCGTCCTTACCTTTGGAAATTTCACATCGATGAAGTTCCTGCAACTCGCATTCACGCTTGCTGAAGTAACTTTCGCGCTCGTTGAGTTTCTCATCAAGACTCTGGTAGTTCAGCTTGAGCTCGTCGAGGTAGAAACATGTGTCGATAAGCTGCTTGGTCGTCTTCTGATGAGCTTTCTTCACCGTGTGGCAAGAGAATGCATCCAACTGTGAAGAAAATTATTGAAAACCGTTAAATTTATGATCACTTGCTTGGCGTGGGAACAATGAAGTTTGATTTGGCGACGATTTTCTTACGTTTTTCTTCCAGAAATCGTTGACGAGATCAATCGCGATTTTCTTTGCCATTTTTATTTGGATTTTATTTGTATTTTATTTTGATTTTAAATAACTACGATGAAATTAAGTTTAAAACTTAGATTTTGACAAGAAAAGTTGCAGTGTTGACGAGAATTTCGGTAGATTTTAATTCACTAACGAGTGTAGACGAAGCCAACCATGAGCGAAATCCAATTTCCACTCATTGCTGATCTTTAATTCGATTTACAATTAAATTTTCACGCTTCCAGCAATTTTCTTCAATAAATCGATATCTTGACAAAGTCTTTGTTATGTTCACTCGATGAAGTTCAGTTCCAAACTGACGAACAAAATCTTTTTTTCTCGGGAAGAATAAATTATTTCTGACCTGATACGAAGGACAAGGCTGAGACAATCCTGCGACTATGCCATTTCATTATTTTCCTTTGGGCTTTTAAATTTTCTCTGTTTCGTCTCTCGGGCAGGTAGGAATCGCCTAGAAACTTCATTTGAATATTTTCTGTCCGTCGACTGAGAATATTCTACGCAGAAGATGAAACAATCAGAAGATTGTTCGGTTATTGCTGTTTTAAAGTAGGCGGATTTCATCACGATGGGGCACTTTAGAGGCAATGGTTTCGCTTCGAAGATCTTCACGACGATGCAGGTACTGAAATGTGCATATCCGAACCGTCGGAACTGTGTCTATGCATCTTGCACGCTCTAGAAAAGCTCTGAGCAAACGTTTTCGT
The DNA here is from genome assembly GCA_000775305.1 of Belgica antarctica. Classification (NCBI taxonomy): domain Eukaryota; kingdom Metazoa; phylum Arthropoda; class Insecta; order Diptera; family Chironomidae; genus Belgica; species Belgica antarctica. The sequence goes on along the minus strand of JPYR01000090.1, from coordinate 81,983 downwards.
TATGGATTAAGAGATAATCACATTCTACATGACCAAATTGAGAGTTCTCGGTGCGAACATTTGCATGCAACATGTCTCGGGGAAATTTTCGCTTTCTAATGACTTGGTGCAGTTTTGGCTTTAATGTGACGTTAATAAAAAATGGACCTTGTTGATTGTCCATTGATTGCATTCGCCATAAAACGTCGGCAAAAGTCTTGCAAAGAGATCAGTTCTGTATTGACATCGGTCGAGATGTGGCTAAATATCCGGTGTTAAAATCGTCTAGACGACTCCATTTGCTGCCATTAGTGCAAATGACTAATTAAGATAAAGAAAAGTCCCAGAAATTAGAAGAGATTGTGACATCGCCATGTAACAGGGATAAAACTTTTCCACTCGAACTGGCGAAGGCTTGGAATCAAAGGGCGGTGGTCATGGTCGTTGGTGAATCATGTGATCAGTCACCACCGGTTTGAAAGCATGCTGATTTCACAATCTTGCACTGTCGATGACTAAATGATATGGTAGCCTGGCTTGATAAGACACTGTGCAGCACCTTGGTGAAAGTGTGGAATGGGCTGAATGGCTGTCAAGATCAAATTCATTTCAAAACACCATTGTTTTACTGTCTAAAATCTTGTAAGGTCAATAAGGCCTAGCAACACCTTTGTGCAGCACCAGTCCCTACCGTTATCAATCCATTCCTTGCCGTTTCTCCTGCCAACGATTCACACTCCAACTTTTCGAATTCTGTTCCGATGAAACCAGTTTGGTTTCTCAACAATTGAGCGTCCAGAAGGTTTCAAAGTTCAACTGGTTCAGCTTAACGGTTGATTGAAATCGCATATTAAAACCAACTCGACGGCTTTCCACTTCAGTTTGAAACTTACTTCTAAACTTCAGTGATATCAGACCAGCACAGTGCGATGGAAAAGTTTGTGATTTTTATGGTGGTTCTGTCGAGTGTTCGTGCCGCCAACGTTGACACGATTGAAAACACTTTCAACTGCTACGCGGATTATCTGAAGAGACATGGCGTGTTGGATCCGAGCTTTGTCTCCGAGCCCTTCAACGGAGAGTCAATCTTGTGTGAAGCAGTTTTATCAACGACTGCCGATGGAGTTTATTTAGCTCTACTCAACGAGTTCAAAATGAACGATCAGCTGAAAGATTCCGCTGATTGCATCGTCGACAACCTGAAGCAGGCCAAGTGGAGTGACCTGGACATCAAGGAACAGGTCTACGTGGTTTCAGAGACGATGACTGATGTAGAGAAAGATCAAAAGATCTTCGAGCTTCAGAAGCTTCAAGCAAGCATCAGCAGTACCGCTGTGATTTCATGCATGGCCGAGAAGGAATTTGGCGAACTATTCGACCAAGTCTTCAGCAAAGAAGAAGAATACGAAGACTTCGCTGCCGACTACTGTGCAAGATCGTACGCGATTGAAAACAAAATAATTGACACAGACATTTACCGCGTCGAACCGAACCCGAACAATATCAACATCAGGGACGTTCAATGTGCAGAGATCGTCGAAAAAAATTTCAAAGAAGCTGAAGACGATCTTCGAGTGCACCTTTTGAAAGACATCGGCGAAAACGCGCACAAAGTTGAATGTCTAATTAAGAAATATCACGACAATCATTACTTTAACAAGACACTCGCTGTTGAGTTGCTGGGTGAACTGAAGATCTCCGAAGACCAGAAGAAGGTCGAGAAGAAGAAATTCATCACCAGCATGATCAAAATAACGATGTCATTGGCAGAGTGTCAATGAAATATATGTTGCAAGCATCGGTAAATAAATTATGCATAGAAGAACATTTCTGCAGGTTCTCTCTTTGTTTAAAAATAATATTTGCAAGTGAAATCGTTTACAGCCGTGTCATAATGTTTATGAAGCTAAGAAAGGGCGAATGCACGACATGGCAACGTCGCATTGGATGGAAATCGTAAAATATGGAAATTCCTGTCATAAAGCAGTAAATTTTTGACAAAAACAAAGATGTTGGGCATTTGGGGTTGTTCGTCAGGTGTGTCGAAAATGATTTTTTATTACAGAAAACTTTTTACAGCTTTTTAGGCAAAGTTTCTAACGTGGATCGCAATTCTTTAATATTTTTTCGATTGAATCTAAACTTGACATCATTTCCTAACCACTCCATGCAGATCTTTTCTGCAGATTCATCTAGCTTATACCAATCCGTTTCAGATGAAAGCCTGAAATCTCTAAAAAACATGAACTCGAGCAAATTTATTCATGGCCCAAAACCATCCCGAGAAGATGAAAATTTGCATGACAATGCAGATCTGGATTTGCATTTTATCGCTGCTTCAGGGAAGAATCTCGAGAAGGTTCTCGAGATTTTCATCGCCTTAGGTGCATTGATCATTAAACTTCATTGTTCCGCTTTAAGTGAGATTTGGTGGATACTCACATTAAACACTAAATATTGTACTAGGACTCCCAACGCTTCGACGCCCTTGTTGGCATGTGTCAGCTCTGCCAGGTGCTTCTGTTTCTCAGCCGACTGCTGGTCCACGAGCTGCTGGAGCATTTGCTGCTGCGTTTTACTGGCATTCGTGTTGTTGCTGTTCTTATTGACTATTTTGCTGCTGTTGTTGTTCTCCGGTTCCTTCACTTTGGTCTTCGGCGAAACACTCAGCGCATCGAGAATGATTGTTCCATTCCGGGTGGTGCTTGGTGGTGGTGTTGCGGGCTTTGACGAGTGGTTTGAGCGGATTGACGACCGTGGACTGCCATTGGCAGGCGATTGTCCAACCAAACGACTGTGATCTGCAATGAGAAAATTGAAAGGTTCTGAGTTAGTTTTTGTTGCTTTTCCAAGTTGTTGATGCGTCGTTTTTATTTCAGAAAATTTCTAATCGAAGCAGCCTTGAACTTGAAATTTTCACACATTCGCTATCGAACTGTTCAAGTGACAAGGTGAAAGAAAATCGAATTCGAGAAAAATGTCGATCAAAGGACCCATGGCAGCCAGCACACCACTGCCCAAAGCCAGTTCCGTACCGGTACTGAAGGAGAAGCAAGTGAACAGCGATGGATTTCTTCGCAAAACTCAAAACGAACTGAAATGGAAGAAAATTGCCAAGTCAGGTCGTGATCGCAAGTCACCGGCAAAGGAAAACGCTATGAAGGAACGTGGATTCTCACGACCCGTTCGAATCGAAGACGAGAAGAAGGAAGCCCAGCGCCGTCAGCAGGCACTCGAAGCAATGCAGATTTTGGAACAACGCCGCCTTCGAATGCATCAGGAAACTCTTGCTGAAGAACTGGAGCAGTTGACTGTCAGCTCACCTGTGGAGAATCGCGATGAATTTTTGGACCAAAAGCGCTTGGAAGCGAAGAAATTGAAGGAAAAGCGAATTCTTGCCTTCATCGCTGAGCAGAATTCGAAGAAGAAAAACGTCGAAGAAAAAGCGCTGCGTCAAAAGGCAGATTTCCTGTCGACTTCGAGCTTCCGTATCAAGTCACGTTGCTTGTTCAAGCCTAGAGTCTCGTTCAGCTCCGTTGCACCATTGCCGCGAGTCCCAGAAGAGATTTTCATGCAAGACCTGGTGTTCAATCGCGAAGTCATTCAACGCAATCAAGTCATCATCCGCTACTCGAAGGATGAAATCCGCTCAATGAATCCCTATGGTTACTACTTCTTGTAATCATCCCGAGTCGTCACTCAAGCTACGTCAATTTATCGTCAAGTCTTATTTATGAATTCTTTAATAACTTGTTTAAACGGAAAATTTGTCTTTAATGAAGCTGTAAACATCCGCCAAGCATAAATACACTCGTTCCGTGTGCGGGAAAATCATTTTCCGACTTTTCAATTTTGAATTTCCAGACTTTTAGGCAAAAGAAAAACAACAAATCATAATTTGTGTGATAAACAGAATGGGGAAAATTGAGAATGGTGTCACAAAAACCTTAAGAAAATCGTTTATCAAATGATTCTTGTCTTGATCTGACTAAAAATGCAGTGAACAGCTTTTTCTAGTAATTTCTAATTCAAACCCATCTTATGACTTTACTCCCAACAGACCCCACCACAGGAACGCAGCCAGGATGAATGTTTTGAACTAATTAAAGCACCACGAAGCGAGACATTGCTTTGATGTATTGATTTTTCCGCCTTGCGTGGATCACGCTGAGAACTTTTTGTTTGTAATTAACCCAGAATTTCCTTCGCGCTTAAAACGTATCGGATTGCGGTAGGTTTAGAATTTCGTTTTTACGCTTGTTTTTCGTGTTTTTCACGGGTTTCCATTTCCTTCAACATGTAACGAAAGTTTTTCAGTGTGAAAACTGTTTTCTATTGTCTTGAAAGTCACGCGCTCAACAGTGTAACGAAAAATTGTTTCGAGATGAGAAAATCATCTCATCGACACAGGAAAAGTGTCCAGCCGTGAAATCTAAATTTAAACTCGGGGAAAAACATTGACGATGATCAAGTTTCGGTTTGTGGCCGTATGTTTGTTGTAGGTGTAAATAAAATAAATGTTTTCCTAGAGGGAAAACGAAGATAAATTTCGAAACAAGTCGTCCACATGTTTACAAGAGTCTCGGGCCATGTCAACTGATACTTGCCGATGTCTCACAATCACCTTCACTAACATTCAATTTAACTGCTTAATGGTGTCAACTCGTGAAGGTTGTCTGACCACTGGTTCCACGAACTTTTCAAAACAGAAGCAGATTTATGAATTCTAACCTCAAATTATCATAACCTCAAACGATTAATTCCCACAACAACTTATTTCCTAATTTACGATTATCGCGATAAGAAATCAACGTCGCGGAGTTAGTCGCAATAAAGTCAGCCAAGGACAGATGAATGAAGTAGAATTTGAGTTCATAAAATCGCGGTGTTGAAGCATTCAATTTCGCGCCGCAATTATTTCCACAATCCACCGAACAAATTTCTCACTTGAGTAGATTAACATCTCGCCAGGCATTCAATCACTCGTGGAATCTCAAGACTTTTAATTTTTCATGCAATCCGATGGATTTATGAATTCAAATCATTCCGATTGTCTTTAATTACGCAAGGCTGGTTGTTTTTGAGTGGCAGACGCTTCAAATTATTGAAATGTCTTGATGCACAACAAGGAAATCTCTGGCGGTTTATTCAAGCATCAATCTCATAGGTGGATTTGCATGAAGCTGTTACGAAGCTATCGACAATGTTGCATCTTCCGATTTGAAGACTTGGGAAATCGAGAAGTGTTCAGCGAAATCGGATTTGTTGAATGCAGAGAAATTTTTGCTTTTGCTTAATGCATGTTTCAATATTAAAACACGAAATTTTCAAGACAGTGTCTAATGAACCAACATTTATTCGTGAAAATAAAAGAGTTTGACGTCTATTGCAGCAGTTTCGCTGTTTTATTCATCGCTAAAAGCATCACCCCAGTTTCCTAACCAGATTTCACTGACAGGTTTCGTTTTCTCAGTAACATGAGTTGTGATTTCAATTTTTGACAAACTTTCATCTACTTGATCGTCATCAGGACTGTCAGTGTAAACTTCGGTCGTAGTCTCATCAGGATTTGATTCAGTAGTTACAGGGGCAATAGTCGCGACTGTCATTTTTTGTGTGGTAATTGGTTTCTGGGTCGGTTTCTTAACAAGATTCTTGTTTGGTATTTTAATTGGCGGTTTAAATAAAACTATTTTTTTTTTCGTTGTAGATTCGCTGTGTTCAGTTGTAGTTTCAATGTGTTCAGTTGTAGTTTCAATGTGTTCAGATGTTGTAACAGTTTTTAGTGCCGTGACAGCTTCTGGTGTTGTGACAGGTTCAGCCGAAGTGAATGGTTCTGTCTTGGTATCAGCGACGGCTTGCAAAACTTTAGAAGATGTTTTCACTTCGAAAATTTCTGGAATCTCAATCTTTTGCATGACCTTTGGCACTTCCGTCGTTGAGTGATAAACTTCTTGCGCTTCCGTTGTTGAACTTAAAGTTTCTGACACTTCTTCAGTCGAGTCTTGTGGTTCAACAACCTTGTTAATTTGTCTCATTTCGGGAAAGTTAGTGATGTAATGATGCGGTGTTATTGCTTTATTTTCTTGATAATTTTTATATTCCAAAACATTTTTGGGTGCGTGACTTATTTTTTCCGGCACGATGATCTTAGAAACTGAATTGCTAGGAACTTCACTGATTTTTTCAACTTCGTTAATCCCAACCAGCAAAACTCCCGCCCGGTAATCATAACCTTCACCGCACAAGTCTGATCTCAACTTCATGAGAAAAGGTGGATTTGCAGGGGTTTCTTCATTTTGCAATGTTTCTTCAATTTTCACCATGCAGCTTGTTTTCAATTCAATTTCCATTTTCTCGAGCTGTTTTTTAACTATTTTCTTCATGTGGAAAATTGGGTTTTCGCCAGTGCAGGGATTTGAGTTTAAGTAAATATTATTCAGTTGTTCCAACGGCTTCAAAACGTCTGGCGCAATAAATTTTATCATGTTGTTCTCAAGTCCGAGAAGCTCCAGTCTTGATAAATGCTCAAACACGTTGTCTCTCAAGTAAGTGATGTTCGTGTGCGTGAAATACAGGATTTTGAGGTCTGAAAACAACAAGTGAAAACTGGAAATGCTTCCAATTGGTGAATAATTCACAAAGAAAGCCCGTAAGTGTGGATAAAACTCGTGAATGTTCTTCGGAAGTTCCGTTATTTTCTGGTGCTCCAATCTCAGCATGGCCACGTCGTGTTTCGTCATCAATTTACCATTCTCGACCCAGTGATTGTTCGCCACACCGACTAAAACCGATTCTTCTGCGTGGCAATTTTTAATGACTTTTGCAAGGCACGTGTATGCATTCTTAACCACTACATTAGTGCCTTTGTTCATATTCGAGTCTTCGTAAAAGTAATTGCAATTGAAGACGACAGCTTCCAGTTGCACCCAAATGCTGATCAATATGAATAAAATCCGCCTAGAAATGATTTTTGTTGCAATCTGTTTGGGAAAATATTTGTTCACTCACATCGCTGCATGCGTTCAGTTGCAAGTTTCGATAATAAATAAGAAGTTTTGGGCTAGTTCGAATGCAAATTAATGCGTGGATAATTTGATTAGGAATTTGTTTAATTCAAATTTTAAGACTTTTATTTTTCTTTCAGTTTGTATGTAGTTTTGAAGAATCTAACATCTTGATGAAATGTTAGATTCAGATGTTATTGTTCATTTGACGGAATTTGACGCATTTTGTTCATGGTGGAGATTTCATTTCCTTCCAACTTTTTTCGTCGCTTTGTCAAAGTCAGCTTACCAGTCACCAGTTTCGTCAACATTTTCCGTTTGGTTCCATTTTTGCAACGTGATTGGTTTCGAAGCGATCGCGATTTTTTCGTTTTAAAAACTTATTTCCGGAGGATAAATGAAGCCATTTCCGCAAGAATTTTTATTCAGGACGATGTCAGACATTTTCGTGCTAGGAAAGCTTTGAATTTGTGCTTGTTTGCATTTGTTTTGTAAGTTATTCTTCAGTTCGTCTACCTTGTTCTTGCTTGCGTTGTACAAATTATACATCTCTTGCGTCGTGCCCGTGCAAGGATTGCTTGCCAAATGTTTCAGTGAATCCAAGAAAGTGTTTCCCATGCTTTTGATTTGATTTTTGTCAATACAGACAGCAATTGACTTTGGATTATGTCGGAACAAGTCATTGTTGATGGTTTTGATGGCAGTTGCAAATAGAATAAAAACCAATAAATCTGGGAACTCCAGTTCGCCACTTGAAATGGACTGAAGTTCACGCTCCGCAAACCAAATCATTTCCAAATGTAGGAAGAAATTATTGAAGTTTCTTGGAAACTTTTTCAAACCTTCTTGTGATCAAAATTTTTCAATAGATAAAGCAGATAAAGCGACTTTATGCCTGTACATACACGGATTGGGGTCGACTCAAAAGTTCGTCAAACTATCCAACGAATTCACGGCAGTGCTTCCGAAGCTTGTGATTTTGTTTCTGCCCAAAATGATAGCCTTCAAGTTAGGCGTGTATTTGAGCATTGTCAATGGTTTTAATGCTGGTGTTGAAGAAAACACAAACTTTCAATTCCGGAAATCTCAACTGATTACTTGAAATACAGGGTGGCTACGAAAGATGTGTACCGGCTGTTTGGATTTTTTTGCTCGAGATTCACTTTATAAATTAAACTACTGTCTACACAACTTTTGTTCATTAACTAACTGGCTATCGAAGGGCAAAAACAGATTTTCAAAATTTCACTTGTGTAATGGTGTAATGGTGGGAGGTGTAAAAGTAAAAGAAGCCGCCGTAAAAAAGTGAATTTTTGGCTTTAGACAGTCATAAATTCTGTTCCTGTCGTGCGATACCTTCAAATTTGTGACTTGCATTTTTTTAAACAGCCGGTGCACATCTTTCTTAGCCACCCTGAAGTCTCAAATTTACGTCCCGCAAACAAAAGTGTCTCCAAATTTGGGAAAAATTCGTGACCATCTCTTTAATTTTTTTTTTATGCCGCGGTTGGAAATTAAAAGTACTTTGACATCGTTGTCCGACTTCTCATGCGAGTGATTATTAGAAACACCAACAAGAAAGTTATCATTTGCGTCGCATTCCCAGTTCACTGCCACTCTGCACCCGTAAGTATCCGTCAAAAACTCAGGAAAGCCATTCCTTATGTTGGAATAGTTGCAGTCGAACGTGATGGACTCGATCAGGTTTGCACCGATTGAGAATAGGAAAAATATTTTTCTCCTGAAATATTATAAAATTATTTTCAGCACGAACTGAATTTAATCGACTTACACTTCGAAAAGTATTTCGAGCGACTCCAGAAAGTCTAATAAACATAAATTGAACCAGATTTGAAGAAAAATTCCACAGAAAATAAAAATTAGCAAGCTTCAATTGCCATTTCATGAATTTAAGTGTTATTTACTGCAATAAACACGGTTTTAGTTGCCCATTTGCACTCATAATCAAATCAAGTCATTGGTGGAACTAGTTCAGAGAAAAGTTTTCAATTTTTTTTTGTGGTTCTGCATAAATAAACTCGGAATGACGTCAGGTCGTAAATGTGCGGGAAGAAACGGGTCTGGATTATCGAATCGCTTTTCTAATTAAACTTGAGCGATAAAGTTTCATAGCTTTCATCAAAACACGATGCTTGAATTTCCTCCGCTTTTCACCAGAAATGTTTGATTTAATTCGAAAATATTTCAGCATTTCTCATGTCCACAAGTTTCCGCCAAGTTTGAACCTTGAAAAAGTGTGTTTTCAATCAGTTTCATTTCACTGCAATCTGCCTTTATATTTCAAGCACATCGTCAGCTGTTCAACAAGCCCGCTATGTTGACTGATTAATTTATAAGCGAATACAATTTGTCGTGCCTTACACGACGTCAGTTTGAATAAAGTTCATTAACAAATCGTTTCAAAGAATTGCGATTGTTTTTTTGTTATCATCGCCATCAAGCGATCTTCTGAGCAGATTTCCGCGCAAATAACTTGCAAAATGCGTTCTTTTGAGTCAATCTGAAATTTGCATCATAATTGCAGCGACTTTTCAGCGATACGCTTGGAGAACTGCATCACAAGTCTTCTGTTTTCAGAACCGTTGAATGAACCCGACAGTTTAAAGAACCTTCAAATACAAGTAAATGAGCTTTTAATGGAGCTTGTGCGGGAAGTTGCAACCATAAAATGCCAATTCGTTTGCATGTTTCTTCTTCCTGCTACCGGTCGAGATTCGGGGTAGTCAAAAAAACTTCGTAGTGGTTTTTTATTGTGCCAAATTCAAATGGAGAAAGTAATTAAGGGTTGCGTTAACG
>JPYR01000090.1:49641-69877 GCA_000775305.1 Belgica antarctica | reverse complement strand
TGCTGACGTAACGTGCGAGAGTTACTGTAAATTAATTGCATAAAGAATTGCAAACAATTGAATCTTCCCGAGTCGCTGATCGCAAACTGAAGCGGAAGATCTAATGTAGTGAATAGTCGGCGCAAATGTCATCTCAAATTGTAAGTTTTATGAGTCGACGAAGTTTTGCATATTTCAGCCGCGTTCTGTTTGGGCTTTACGACTCATGCCGTGCGCGAACGTCGTAAAAATGACAAATCAGTGAACTACATTCTATGCTTGCGGTCTTATTCAACGCTTGTAAAAGTTTACGTTAACAGTCGAAATGTGACGACAAATCGGTGTCACGCAATCGAACATTGCAAACACGCGTTTGTGTTCAATTGGCAATTGTTTCGGTGCCGTTTTCACTTGGATGCGAATTGTGCATGGGAAATGAACGTTGAAGAGATAATTAAAATGAACGAATCGTCTAAAGTCGTAGGGATTAGCGATGGGTGTTGATAGAAGTGGGATTGGGAAGAAGTTGAATTATTAGTTGCTGTCTTTGAAAACTTGGTTCGAAGCCTAGAAAATATTGATTGTGTAAATAATTTCAGTCTAAACTTTTTTTGAAGAAATTGAAGTTTTAGGTTCAAACAGACACAAATTATTTCATGGAACTTAGTAATCGCAGTGTTCACATTACACACCCACTAGCCACGATCAATTGTCCCTTACTGTCTTGCAAAAACACTCTCAATTAAGATTTATTGGACGAGATTTAAAATCTCAAATTCTTTTCTCTTGTTGTCTTCGTTCTTTTCGCCTTAAAACTTAAATTGAATGCAATGATATGCGGACTTCAAAGAAGATGATCCAAACCGAAACAAAAGAACATGCTGATTAGTGTCGATAAAAGTCAGCCAATTAATTATGGATGCGGCTATTCAATGAACTTCAATTGCGAGCGCGTTTTTATGTTCGAATCGAACAATTATTACCGAATAAAAGTGATCGGCGCAAAGCGTAAACTAGAAACATGGAAAAGAAACACAAAAACCTTTTTTCTCGCGGCTTCTTTATCGATTACAATTTAATTACAGTCGATTTGAATGTTTAATCAGACAGATTAACAAGCCGCAGCCAAACAACAATAAAATTTCTAAAGCCTTTAAATTTTTCGGGCATTAAACACAATTAGAAATCTTTTTCTGAATTTTTGTTCAAAGCTGTCGTGAACCATGAAACATAAAATTTGGCTTTCAAGTTTAAGTTTATCGTGAGTTTATTGATTTTCGGAACAATTTGCTGCGTATTCGAGACAAGATAAAAGTTTTTATTTTGCATTGTTATGACCAATTTAGTGATGTCATGAGTTTCACTGCCCAGTTGTATTTTTTTTATCGTTTTTGAAGCTGATAATTGAATCTTCAGTTAGTCATGTTTTAGTCAGAAACTAAGTGACCGAATCGAATCAACCGTCTGCATAACTTATGACCTTAAATTTGTTAGTTTGACACCGGAAAAAGGCCACCAGCGGAATCTAGGGCAACCTTGGTTACTAATGGCCCACCAAATCCCTTCAAATAACGGTCATTTCCGATTGTATGACATCAATCGGCCAAACCCTGGCCGTAATGATTAACGTTTGTCGATATTTCTCCAAGTACACAGACATCTTGCTACACACATGACGTGCGACAGCAAAAGATGAAGACTTGCGGAAAAAAGAAAACAAAGCTGCGCGCATGAGCGGAACGTTTGCATTCGGATGACTCATCCATGATGGCAGAATGTCCTTTTGCATTAAACAATCGCAAGTTAACCTGATGTTCTAATTTCCAGTTGGTTTCTATGTCAGCATCGATTTCAACACGGCACGAACTTACCTGTCCATGTCACTTGTAAAAATCCTTGCCATACTGAACATGCCCTAACACCGCACTTAATTCAATTAACAAGAAATCTCAAAATTACCTTTCTTGACTTCACTTTTGTTCTTGCTCGTGATTCGCAGCGTGTTCCAAAGCGTTGACCTTTTCGCCGTCGTCGCGATTTTTAGGTTCTTCGACGTTTTATCGATTTTCTGTGACAACACATCGCCCCTCAAGTCCTTTGCCACACACTTTTCCTTTCGATTTTCACAGTTTTCGATCTTTTTCACAGCGATTTTCGAGCCCTTGACGTTGATGGGCTTGGTGTCTGGTAGAACACTGTTCTTGGACATAGAAATCAACCGATTTAAGCCCATTTTGCAAGGTTAAACGATTTTCCCTTGCCAAACAAAAATTAACTTCATTCACACAGCACTCCGTCCGACCAACTAATCGGCTTCCCCTCAGTTTTGTTTTTTTCATGCATTTTCATGTTGTTGAAGCGGTTTCTTCTTCACCGCTACGGTAAGTCAAGTGAACGAGACGTTGACTCGAACTCTCTTTCGCTTAATTATGACGTTTTCATCTATTTTCGCTACTTAAAGTAACATCATCGTTCATTTAGAGCTGATTTTAATGGAGTTTTGATTGACGATAGCTTGATCTGGATGCGATGAATTCATTAAAAGTAATGAACACTGCTGGTTTGTGGCAAAACTACTGGATCATTTCCGACGAAAAAATAATTTCATGTACGAAAATAAGAACGCAAAGCACACTTTTTAGATTAAAAAACAATGGAAATTACTTTCTTTTTGAACAAAAAGCTTGATCGCAAAAAACTTGCTAAAATTTGGAGTAAAAAGATTCAGCGAGTGAAAGAATTAAAAGAAGTTTTTGGTTTCCTACACATACAGGTCAGTAACGGAATTCCGAAAATGTTCCATACCGGGCGCAATTTCATCGCCGTCAGTCGGCTAAGCCGCTATTGAAATCAAAAGTGAACGAGTTTAGTTGCGATGGAACAATTTGGGTGATATTTAGAAGCCGTTAACAAAAAGCGAGAGTCTTGAATGGGGCGAGATGTGTAAATAATTGACTAACTCGCTGGTAGCGAAAAGACAAAAAGCGTTTCGGGTTCACTGAATAGGTTGAATCGATTGAATTAGTATGAAAGGCATTTGCGTCTCATGGGAAATGCCTTGTGGTCGTCGCTCAAGTTATGCAAGTGCTTTTGCAACCAAAAGTTTAATTGCTTAATTTCTTTTCACGATGGTCTGCCAATAAAAATTGCAAATGGATTGCCTCGAAGGAAAGAAATTGCAAACAAATCATCGCAAAAAACGACTGGGATTTATGGCCGGTTAGCTGGCTAGCCATAACTTATGACAGTTTCACTAAGAAACAGAAGTAATCATAAGTATTGGAAAGTTTTCGTGTTTGTTGATTGTTTGGAGAAGAAATTTAATGAAATCGATTTTTCATAATTGCTGAAACTTGACCGTTACAATGTGTTTGTTTGAAAATATTGTAAGGTGCTGTGGACGTTGATAAGTTAGGTCATAGATTAACTTAAGAAAGAAGCTGTAAAGAAGCAACAATTGAAGTTAAGAAGTGCAAGGATAACACATTTCAAGGTTATGATCAGGTTTCTCTTCATTCTACGACGTGACCTAAATTTTGAACACACCCCCAGAAGCAATTTCAAAAAGCTCAATTTTATTATTACTTTACTTCTGTATGTTCCCTGAAAGTATTCACAGCGCACAACACGGTCAATCAACTCCAAAAAAGCCTGAGAAGATTATTATTTGCACCTTGAGTAGCAGTCTACAACAATATTCGTCAAAAAAAACATCGTTAACACCCGTAACTGCTGCACACCCACTTAAAATAAATCGCCATTCATGAAACTTATTTGTAAATACCCGTAAAACTCAGAAACAAAACATTCGCCAAAATTGGCCAATTGTTGTTGCTGTTGTAAAATCACACGCAAAATCGCCAGCAAAAACTGATTTAATTGCCAAATCGGAGGTTTCGGAACGTCGATAAACTTATTTCCTAAATCGGTGCCTTGGGATGTCTCGGTGTGAAGCCGAACATGGTTCCACCGATCAAATTTCATTATGACGCGTGGATTTTTGCAAAATGAATGAAGTTTTGGTCGATAGTTGCTTTAACGGATGAAAATTTCTTTTCTTTCGCTGTCATAGCCATCAACTTGAACTTTAATTGCGCAATAATTGACGGCTGAACATCAATCATCGCCGCTACGCGATTTCTGTGGAACTGCGGAGTGGTTTCCACTTAAGAAACTTTACATGTCAATTCGTGAGATTAAATTGAGCGAATTCCGTCCATGTTTTATCTCCGTCATAATCCGTCATGAGCTTGTGAAGCGGATAATAAAGTCGGCACGACTGCGAACACGTGTGAATCGAGCGATAAAACTTTGTTGTCTTTGCGCAACAATTGCAGGAAAATGGAAACCATCGAGTAATCTTATTTCGATATGAAGAAGAAGTCCGCCGAACAATTGCACCCCAAGATTGATGATGCATAATTGCATGTCGAAAGCTTTTTGCGCGCTATTTCAACAGCGTGATGAGCTAATTAATTTCAGCAATCATGTTCACTTTTCTCTCGGAATTTTCAATTTCATTTGTGAACTTTTTCACATTCTCTCCGTTTATGCAATGACAATCGTGCAGACATCATGTGGATCAATCATTTTGCGAGAAACCTGAGAACCTTGGGTACATCGCCCTTGCTGAAGTGCAATAATATCAATCAGCAGTCGCCGGCTTAGCTGGAACCTTGGCCAAAACCGTTTCCATCTGTGAAAGTTTTTTTTCGCAAACATCAGATTTTAATTTGCTGAATCGTTGAAATCATAAGCAGATGCCGTGAAGTGGAAGAAAACTATTTTTAGAATTTTCTTCGAAATTTTCCATCATAACCGTACACAATGTGCAAGTGCAGTTAACAATTGAGATCAAACAGCGAGATTCCGCTAGACTGATTCACTGATTTATGAAGTGTTCCAAAATAATTTCCATAAACTTTTCACTTTTTAATATCCCACCGAGCATGGAGTTTTAATTAAGATTCGCATTTTAGACGAGATTTGGGAACTGTGCCAGCACCTGAAACCGTGAATTGCCAACAATGACGTCATCACAAATTATGATCTTTCTAAGTACACGCCGAAGAAAGTGCTTCGAAGCAGGGAAAAGAAGACAACGGTTGTTTTTGGATTCGGAAGTTATGATTACTGGAAATGAGATCGGAATCCATTTGCTTGAATGTAAGTAATTGAATCTATCGTGTATCAAGTTCACTAATTAAAGGGAACACCGACGCCAGATGTTAGTCATAAAATCAGGTTGTTGATGAATGGAACTTGGTGAGCTTGTATGATGTTCATCTGGTTATGACAGATGAGAGCTTATCTTTTAATTGTTATTGCTAATTAATCATCGTCAACGTGTTGATTAATGGCAAGTTGTTTGATTCATATTTGCACACATTTACTGGATTTTTTTAACGGTTTAAAATTCAAATTTCAGAACCGTTCATCGCTGTTATGATGTTTCCAACCAAGCCAGTCGAAGCTCAACCTCTCGGCTACTAAGATACCGTCCTGGGTCAATTTAGAAGAAAAACTGAAATTGCCACAAAGAATTGTTTTTTATATTTTTTAAAAGCTACGATAGCGATGGACTCTTGTGAATCGGTCGAGAAGGAAATTGACAAGGTGATAAAGAAGTTCACCGACGCGAAATGCAGTTCGGCAGCCAGTATCGACGATGTTATCAGCATTTTCACGGTGGTTCTCAATAGTTTAGGTACGTAAACAAAAGAACTTGTAAAACTTGTTTGAAAGCGCAATCTTTGTGGACTTTGCTTTTGTACTTTGCATGATCAACAACTAAGTCCTCGTATTTATTTTAGGGTCCATGGACAGCTCGAGTGAAATGACGAGCGAACAAACAAACGACTTATTGAAAGTCATCAAAAGGTGCAAAACGAAGCTGCAAACAATATCGACTGAACATAGGAACCTTCACGCCACTGTTTCAAAGGTCGGAAAGGCGATTGACCGGCAATTCGTTTCAGATTATCAAAGTATAGCGCCGATTGACCTGCATGACTCCCAAAAATTCATCGGCATCCTAAACCAAGTGATTGCGGAACACTTTAATCGACAAGGCTTGACAGACGTGGCCGAATCGCTCGTTGGGGAATCGCAATTATCTCAAGAACAAGACATCCACTTGGAGTTGTTTGCGGACCTTTATCAAATGTGGGAGTCAATCACGAACAGAAACCTCGGCCCTGCGTTGGAATGGGTGACCCAATACAGCGTTGAATTGAATCTTCGCAAGAGCACACTGGAGTTCAAGCTGCACCGATTGGCCTATCTGCAGCTCCTCGAGAAGGGATTGAGCGCTCAAACCGAAGCGATCAATTATTCACGTACACATTTCAACAAATTCATGGGAAGATTCGACAAAGAGATCCAAATGCTCATGGGCTGTCTGATATACGTCCCAATGGGATACGAAAACACTCCCTACAGCCACTTCTTCAGCAACGACATGTGGGTGGACGCGGCCGATTCATTCCTCAGAGAATCCTGTGATATCATCAGCGTCAACAAGGATTCCAGCCTCGAGATCATCGTCAACTCGGGCTGTTACGCTCTGCCGGCGCTCATGAACCTCAAGCAAATCATGGTGAAGAACCACGTATCGGGCGTCTGGTCAGGACGCAATGAACTGCCGATAGAGATAGACTTGGGAACCGAGTATCGCTACCATTCCACATTCACCTGCCCGATCCTGAAGCAACCCAGCACTGATCAAAACCCGCCTATGAAGCTCAAGTGCGGCCACGTCATCTCAAAGGATGCAATGCACAAGCTGACCCGTGGCCTGATGTTGAAGTGTCCCTACTGCCCCAAGGAATCGACGGTCTCAGAAACGAAGAAAATTTACTTTTGAATTATTTGCAAATTTTAAGAATAAAACGGGAGTTCGAGGTTGTTCATTGGACGATACGAAATTTTTATACACAGTAAAACGTTGAAAGCTCAAAAGCCGACCGGATTATTGGATTAAACCCCGAAAATATTTCGAACTCACCTTTCAGCGGAGGTTTTTCCTGAGGCGGTGCGACGACGCTCTGGACCCGGCGTGCCACAATTTTCTTCGCGGGCGGCGATCCTTTAAGCTCATTAATGTTGCTAATCGGTGCTGTCGCGGTCTGCACTGGTACAACTCGTTTCTCTACAAGTAAAAAGGGAAACGAAATGAAAAATAAAGTTTGAACAATGCGAGGGCGGAGATATTTGTAGCTGCAAAGCGGGGTTTTTTTTCGAGAAAACTTTTATCAGGCGCTTGCTTTTTGTTTCGCAGAACAATTGTGGATTTCCATGGAATAAGTAAAAGTAAAGCTTTTCATCCGCAGGCAAAAACTTTTACAACGCGAAAATTAAAAATTAATTGCAAGCCGAGAAGTGAAAACAACGAATCATTTAATTTACATCACAATGAAGTGGAATAAAACGGAATTTTCAAGGAAATGTAGCAACAAAGCACAGTAAATGAACACAGGACGATGATTAGCAATATAAATCTATTAAAGTTTACATTTTACAGCAAACGCTGTGTGCGACATTAGAAAATTTCGTTGAAATCGCTTGCAGACATGCTACCGTCATAATTTTTATTTGAAGTGCAAGGCCATCTTAAATTTAAGCACGGGAAGTATTCGAGACGACTTTGAATTTCCTTAGACAGTACAAATTAAATTTGTTAACGTCCTAACAATGTCAAACTGTATTCTTTACGCAAATTATCAAGAAGTTTATGTCCTTGAAATTTAGGATGGCCTTGAAAATTCATTTTTCCTATGCAACAAACTGCAAATCTTTGTCATATCCAACAAATGGACTGCAAAACAAATTCAATGTATCATGCACACCAGCTACATGGTGACGTTTCCCAAATGACTTGCATGCACTATGCCAATTCTCGTAAAGTCATTTTCCACAAGACATTAAACAAAGCCAAGAGCGTCGTTTGCCGTTCTGAAAACAATTTTTCGTCCATTTTGAGAATCTATAAATTTGTGGTTGCGTGTGAGAAAATTAGTTCAAATTTTACAGACCAAAATCTTTCGGTCGATGGACGTTTCGAGTGGAGAAGTGCAAATCGTTCATGACAATGAGAAGAAAGTTTGGAAAACTGCAGAGTTTCCGCAAATTTTCTAACGACGTTAGTTGGAAAAAAGTTTGCCTAAAGCTGGAAACTTAAAGTCAATGTTGACAGAACCCGAAAAACTAAGTTCGAAGCAGTGTTCATGGAGTTCAATGTTTGCTTTAGGAATTTAGCACACAACTTGCGTCATTCTTTCTGGAAACACCGATGTTCTGCACACTTTTCGTTGAACTCAGAAAATTATTTTAAATTCAAGCACAAAAAACCATTGAGATACGAAGTGTGACAGATCTTAACAGTTTGTGCACTTCGTGCATGCAAATTTGCATTAGCATTACAGCACTTGGGCAGTCAGCTGCAGTTTTTGTAGTTTTTAATCAAATTCTTCGGACCGAGACTAGCAAAAAGAGAAATTCCGTTTTCTGTGCACATGAAAAACAGCAAAAAGATTTCCATCAAAGCTGTTGGGGATCGTTTGCAATTACAGTAAAAAGTGCAAGTTCATGGTTACTGTTCACTGCGATTGTTGCTTCGTGATTGTACACCGAGAACAGGTAGAAATGAGTTTTCTTTGCATGTTTTGAGATTTTCATCTGCGTGGGCTGTCACAAGAGTAAATTTATGTTTTGAGATGCCGGAACCGCTTGAGTTCTGCTATAGGTAACAAGAATCTCAAAACAGTTCAAGCAAGTTATGACAAGACGTCTTGTCCCGAGGGTTTTTCTTGTCCTTTTCTAATCCACGCCAAAACAGCACTTGATTCGGCTGACTTCCGCCAACCAAGGCGCTACAAATTGTCGAGTTTTCTCCGTTCTCAAGAGTCTTCAGTCAGAAACGTTGATTGACGACGCTATAAAATCTCTTTTCTCCGTTCTTCTCGCTTGACATAATTTAATGAAGATCACGCTAGCGCTAGCCGATGTCAATCACTTTCCTCCATTCTCCATTTGCGTCGTCACTGCACACACGAAAATCTCATTAAATGTCTTTTGTTTGCTCTTCTCGATGTCACAGTACCGCTCGTTGTGCCAATCCACAAGTGGCTGTTACGGAGAACCGAGCGGAGACAGAAATAACAACGCACAACTCGCAAATCTTGACTCGAAATCTCTCCGACATGGAATTCTTCACGGTCAGAGATGAAACGAGAAACAATTTTGTAGCATCATCGCCAAAGGCAGCCGAAGAACTTCAATTTATCATCCGCCACAGTCCAATTACTTCTCAATTCGCATTGAACCCCTTACAAGAAGCAAAAATAAAGTTACGATGTCATTCGGTTTAATTTTCAATCAATTCCAAGCATGTTTGTTCGGTTCCCAAGCACATGAGAAATGAACCATGTCATGTTGCGGCTGTGACGAACGTTCAAGCACACATCCGAAATGCTTGAGATAAAATCCCATCGGCATCCTGTGCATGATGAACGACTTTCGCATACTTTCACGTGCAAAGTCTTATCAAAAAACGAAACCTCATCAATATGAACGTCAAGTCATTCAATTACTGGCGTAATGTTGTAAGAAAGAAGCAGAAGAAAACTGTTAAATTATGCTTGCAAAGATCAATCGTAATGACAGTGGAATTTATGGTGATGAAGGGGGCGTTTAAATTCATGGGTGTTTCTATTAAGAACCATTCAAACTTGTGAAAAATCACGTAACAACTCAAATCTGTCAAGAAAGTGTTGCAAACAAACCACTTGACATCACCCACGGATATATTTTCGCACCAATTCCGCACTTTTCCACCACCACAACAAAAACTCCAAGCCCCAAGCTTGTGCTTGTCATAAATTATAATCGAATGAAAAATAAACATCAAGCCTTGAATCTCATTGAACATTCTCGAATGAAACATTTTCCCGAAAAAGAAGAAGAAGAAGAAGTAAATTTGGGTCTCCCCTTGGCAGAAAGAAAGCAAACATTCCACGACTTCATAAATTGCCATTTGCTGTTGAATGTATTATCGCGCACTTGCCGCAAAAAGTACATAAAACATTTAATGAAATAAATTTTTTACGGTTCCCAATGCAAAAAGAACATCTAGCGAATGGAATTTATGAAGAAAAAGTGAAATGGAAATTTATAATGTCGGAAGCGTTTCCAGAAATGTTCCCGGCTCTGGTGTTTTTCATTTCGCGATTTATGAAGCTATGTTGTTTGTCTGTGGAAGATTTTTCTGTGCGCGAAATTAAATTGAAATTTTGATAAGTTCAGGAAACGTTTCGGGGCTGTTTGAGAGTTGTCAACAACTTGTTTTGATAACAGGTGGACCTTGCTTGTTGCTGAAAACTTTTTGTGGACGTTCTATATTGCTCAGCTGTTTTAGGATATTTTTTATAAACTCCACTAGGCTTCAAAGTCAATTGTAAAATTCACACACTTTTCCACTCATGACGGGTTATTTCGAGCAAACTTATCTGAACTCCTGTCATGTCGTCTTTTTGTTGTTCTTTAGGATGAGGCAGAGCCCAAATGTTGATATAAAAGACGACTTGTTCTGTTATCAACTCAGTCGTAAGATAATTCTTGCAAGATGTATTTGAAAACACTTCTTGTCGTCTGCGTTTTAATCTGCAGTGTTCAGGTTGATGGTGCTTGTAAGTCGCAAGATCACAGTCTTCGGAAACGTCTTAAAATCATTGCTTATGAAATTTTACAGTGAAATCTGTGTGTTACACGAATGCAGGAATAGCTGCTAGCAATTTCAACCCCAACATTTGCACCCACATCATCTACAGCTTCGTTCAATTGGATGCAAGTGGCAATATCGTCCACATTGATCAATCGTCCGCTTTCACAACCAACTACTTGGCAAATCTTGTTGCATTGAAATCTCAAAATGCAAATCTAAAAATTTCGGTCGCTTTTGGCGGCAGTTCTGGTGTCTCCAACTCTGTTTGGTCATCGATGGCTTCAAACTCCAAATCGATTGCAAATTTTGCTGCAAACGTTCGTTCTTTCATTAAAGACAATAATATTGATGGTGTTGGTAAATTAAAATTCAATTTTGAAAATTCATTTTCTCATCAGCAATTGCACAGACATTGACTGGGAATATCCAAACAGCGATGGTGCATCAGCCCCAGCAGATAAGGCCAACTTTGGCCTTTTAGTTAAGCAGCTGAGAACCACTTTGGGATCCAGCTACCTTCTATCAACAGCGTTGGGAGCCAGCCCATGGCGAGTGGAAGTTTCTTACGACATTCCTGCAATTTTTGGTGCTTGTGACTTTGTCAACCTTATGACTTACGACTTCAACGGATGGCAAGCTAATGGTCCCGTTGGTCTTAACGCGCCAATGTACAGCAGGCCCGGCCAAGACACTGTTGACACGGCTTTGAACAACATTGATGCTTGCGTTACTAGCTTGTTGGCTGTCTCTGGCGTCGACAAAAGGAAACTTATTCTTGGCATTCCGACCTACGGACACGTGTTTGCCTTGGCAAGTGCCGCTAACAATGAAGTTTATTCCGCTGGTGTTCCCGTGGGATACGAAAACTACAATTCGATTTGCTTGAAAGTGAACTTGGGACAATACACTTCGATTCTTGACAATGTTCAACAAGCTCCGTACGCTTTTGCTGGAACCACTTGGGTCGGCTATGAAACTCCAGCTTCAGCTGCAATTAAAGCGCAGTACATTAAAGACAAAGGTCTTGGTGGAGCCATGTTCTGGAGCTTGGAAGCGGATGATTACTTGAATTCATGTGGCGGTGGGAAATTCCCGATCATAGCAACAGTTTTCAACAGCATCAATGGTGGTGTCATAACTCCAGCTACGACAACTACCACAAAAGCTGCAACTACTCATGCTCCAGTGGTTACAACGCAAGCTCCAGTCTTTACTACAAAATCTTCCAGTGGAACTTTCGTCTGCCCAGCTGATGGTTTCTTCAAAAACCCAACTGACTGCAATAAATTTTACATTTGTTTTCATGGCATCGCAAACATTATGGCTTGTGCTGCAGGGTTGAATTTCAACCCAGCAATAAGCAGTTGCGACTGGCCTTATAATGTTGTTTGCTAAAAGTTGCATTTTACAGAGATTTTATCTCTAGTCTGCCCAGTTCAAAATTTTCAATTAGATTTGATATGTAGATGATGTAAACTAAATAAATTAGTTGCAAACAACCTGTCATTTCAAAATAAGTTGAGAATCAACGACTATCATCCCCAAAATCAGAGTCAACACGTCAGTGTCAACTTGTATCGCGCATTTTAGCAATAAACATGACAAATAACGACTCGTCATGTAATCCAAGGCCATCTCCAGTAATTATATCCGCATTTTAGATCCAATTGATTAGAATTGTCAGGAAATATAACAGTGCAACGAGACGTCGACATTATCATTTCAAGTTCATAACTCAAAGTCCAATGGAGTGCAGGAAAACATTATTCTTGGTCATTTGGTCCATTGTTTTGGCCGGGTCAGTTGACAGTGCGATGATTCAGAAAAGTGATTGCAAAATAATTGTTCGTATAGAACAAAAAAACTAATGATTTAATAAATCAACAGATTTGGAAGCTAACGTCAAACAGTCTGGCGCTTTCCTAGTTGACAAGACACCTGGCAAGACGGTCATGCTGTCACACGCGGTAACGAATGTCGAAGTTCACAGTAAGAAATCGTGTAAGCTTTAATTTTTAAAAAGCAATCTTCTTTAAATTTTAAAATGCGACTCTTAGTCATTCCACAGCAGCGCGTCGTGGATGATAACGAAGAGTTTTTCGTCTTAAATAACATCGTCCGCAGCAAGCGCCAAGCAGAAGAATTTGATTCTGATTCGAATCCGACCGGCATGAACATCAAGAACATCTTCACGGACATGTGGCAGGCAATTCTTGAAGGTGGCAAGAAAATCATCAAAACAGCTGCAACTGCTTTGGATCGGACGGCAAGTGAAGCAGATTTAAAGCAATAAAGCTTAGTAACAACACCGGCAAGCCTTGAGTGCTCTATCCCGACCGCCGAACAAGCTTCTGAATAAACCAGCAATTGCTGTTAATCTTTATTTCTTATATATTTATTATTCATGGCAACATCCCCCTATCATCCCCGGTAAGCTTACATGAACTTTCTCCGTCTGGGTATCAACCGACCAGCTTTTATATGGTTTAATATTTTACGTCGAACTTTTACGTTTTATGATACTTTATGAACCATAAAGTCATTAAAAACTGCATGTGCACAACGGAGTTTTCAGCTTCATCTTCCGGCAGTGTTCGCCGTGATTGGTGTTCATGGCTTTTCCAAATTTAATTTGTTTTACGAGATAGACGAAGCAGTGGATGAGCCAACAACGTGATTTCTTATCAGCGAAATTGTATTTGTAAATCCAATTTTTTCTTCAAGCGTCAGTGTTTTTGTTTGCAACATGACATTGAGAAGTTTTAATTACGATCTTGCAGAGTATTCGTTCAAAACCAAATTGACGAAAACTTTGACAGACTTTGAAGTCATATTTGTGAGGTCAAATCTTTTTAAAAAATGATCTTCAAATTACTGCAAATTTATGTTATGTTTATTTTTCTTTGAGAAATGTTTATTTTAAAATTGCTTGAAATAAATTAAGATTTTATCGGTGAAAATGTTTCGTTCTTCTGCAATTAAAGTTTTGCTATTAAACTTTTCATTAAATATACAAAAAAAGTTGTACAAGGTTTATTACTTGTGTCCATTTTGCAATGTGTCTTTTTCATAGCAAGTTTTGCCGTGCTATTAAAATTCAACATCTGCAACCGATTTCAGTTGGTTTTTTAATAAGTTACACCACAAGTGGACACTCCCTCGAACAGGAAAAGCTTTTAACTTAAATTTTGTTCGTGAACTGCTTTAATGAATCCCTAAAGGTGCTTTCATTCTGAATCTACATCGTAAGCAACATAAAATTATTAAATTATCGACCCAAGCGACTGATAAAGTTTCAACTTGTGAATCAATTTGTCTCTTTCCGTTGGCAGCATTAATTGTTTAATTCTTAAAACGAGATCGTGTTCATGAATTTTTGTTACAAGACTCACGTATAATTGAGATGGCGCGAATGTTGATTTTGGGTGTTCCAATCGTGACGTTCGTGCTGGCTTTCGGGGGCGGCCCCAAATCACAAGGTGATGAATTGATTGTGCGTACATCTCGTTTTTTAGCGGATCCTAAAAAGAGATAAAAAAGAAATGCGAATGAAAAATGTGCTTTTCAAGCTTTAGCATCAATCTCGAGCCAAGAATGATGATTGCGATTGCTGCCATTTGCTTGATGTCGCAGTTTATCTGCTTGTCAAACAAGGATGAACTTGAAGAACGCCTTCTAGGAATACTTTCTCGACTGAATCAATATTTACGACCGTTGTTCCGCAGGAAAAGCTGGGAAAAATCATTGCGTAAGGTCGCACAAACCAATTTCAACCTTTTAAGAAGGAAATGAACTTCAAAATCGATGCTTTCCTTTTAACTCCCCGAGTTCATATTTCATTTGATTCTCAATTTTCATATTTTATGAGCCTCGTTCCCAATGCAAACTCGATTATTGCCAGTGAAATCGATAAAAATCTGAGAGTTGAACAAGTGATTCGAAGAGTGCTTGAGAGACAAAAGTTTTTGATTTCGGCAATTTGAGATTTGCTGAGATTACCGCGGTTTAAATTGATTCAATTTGATTTATTGATGAAACAATCTTGAGTTCGTGATTGATAGATTGGTGATTAAGGTAATTTCTGTGATTGAGATTTTGGATTAGAAAAACATCGCGAAGTTAGACAGTTTCAAGCGTTTTCCGTTGAAATTTGATTTGGAAATTAGTTTTTGTATTCTCAAAATTAGCAAACATGTTGAAAGCAAGTCAAGTTTGTTAAATTCGTCAAAACAAACTTTGGATTTTTTTTGTCTGATTTCGTTATCAACTTCAACAGACACTTGAAACACTAAAATCCATGTTATCACTCAAAACACCGAGATAAAAATGCGTTCCAGTCAATCTTTAATTGCCACATTCTATTCATCACATTTAGCTGCCCATTAATATTTTTCGCGCTTTAATTGAAGCTGGAGATAATTTGCGGTTGAGATTGAACACAAAAAACGCTTGTTTGTGTGAACTGTGCTGATAACGACGACGAGATAACAAGGTAAGTCGTTTTATTTTTCACAAGTGTCTTTAAAACTCGACGGAAGCGGAATGTTCGTGGGAAAAATAATTTTACGACTCGTCGCTTGTTTCATAGCAGTGGCAACTTCACAGTCGAGTGATCCCGATCGATGGTGGAAGACCGCAAGTGTCTACCAGATTTCGCCGGTCACTTTCAAAGATTCGGATAACGATGGCGTTGGTGACATTCAAGGCATCACCTCAAAACTGGATTATTTGGTCGAGACGGGCTTTGATGTCATCGTGCTAAGTCCGTTTTACGAATCTCCTTTGAAAGATTTTGGCTATGACATCAGCGACCACGTTTCTGTCGGCGAGAGATTTGGAGACTGGTACGATGACTGGGATGAGCTGATTAGACAAGCAAAACAAAGGGGATTAAAAGTGCTTTTGGATTTTTTGCCAAATCACACATCTGACCAACACAATTGGTTTGTCAGGTCAAAAAACCGTGAAACTGGATTTGAAGATTTTTACATTTGGCACGACGGCATCAGCTCGACCTTTGGCGGGAGAAATTCACCGCCAAATAACTGGCAGTCAGTATATGGTGGTTCAAGTTGGACTTGGAGTGAAGAACGCCAGCAGTACTACTATCACGTCTTTGCCACTTTCCAACCAGACTTGAACCTGCGTGAAGAAAGCGTTTTGGTCGAGTTGGAGAAGGTTTTGAAGACGTGGCTTGACCGCGGTGCCGATGGATTCAGAGTTGATGCTGTTCGACAGCTTTTTGAAGATCCGGAATTAAAATCCGATCCTGACATAGTCAACAACCTTCCCGAGTGTTATGACTTAATCAAACGATGGCGTGCTTTCTTAGACAACTACTCGACATCGAAAGGCGACCACAACCGGATTCTAATACCACAAGTGTGGGACACAAAACTCCTTGAACTGATGAGGTACATTCAAGACGAGAACGGAACACAACTGGCACAGCTTCCAATCAATTTCATGCTGATTGATAAATTGGATCGCAATTCAAAGGCAGTTGAATACAAAGCCACGATCGACGATTACTTGAAAGCACTGCCAAAAGGTGCCGTTGCCAACTGGTTTGTGAGTAATCTAAAGTGCGATCTCAAAGCCTTCGTTTTGAATCTTTAAACTTTGCAGTTTGGAACGCACGATCATTCGCGAGTTGCATCACGCATGGGAACTGAGAAAATTGGTGCACTGACTGCGCTGTTATTGACGCTGCCTGGAGTTGCATTCACTTATAACGGCGATGAGATTGCAATGGAAGATAATAGAGAAATCAGTTGGGAAGACACTGCAGATCCTTGGGCCTGCAATGCCAACCCGATCGTCTACAAAGATTTATCTCGTGACCCGCAGAGATCGCCAATTCAATGGGATGAATCGGTAAATGCCGGTTTCAACACAGGCGCAAAGCCGTGGATCGCTGTTCATCCAAACTACACGAAAAACAACTTAGAAGCGCAAAAAAGAGCTGATAAGAGTCATTACAAGTTTTACAAGCAACTGCTACACTTGCGGAAGAACG
Organism: Belgica antarctica; assembly: GCA_000775305.1. Taxonomy (NCBI): domain Eukaryota; kingdom Metazoa; phylum Arthropoda; class Insecta; order Diptera; family Chironomidae; genus Belgica; species Belgica antarctica. The sequence goes on along the minus strand of JPYR01000090.1, from coordinate 53,159 downwards.
AATCGTTTGCCGAAAGCGGTTTCGACTCAAAAGTGCTGTCCGAAAACGTTCTCGCGTTGAAGCGATTAAGTGCCGATGCAACGTTCTTTATTCTCATAAATTTGGGCAGCAAAGTTGAGTCAGTCAGCCTGAATGATTTAACCGTAAAGCTGGAAGATCGAGCGGAAGTTTTGTTAGCTTCGCCATCGTCAAGCCATAAAATCGGGTAAGAAACTATTTTATTAGGCACCGTTGAATGGCTTTTCTAACAGTTCAACTCGTTTCAGCGATGTTTTAAGCGCAGGTACCGTGGAGATTGCTGCATTCGACGCGTTGGTTCTGGTGAAATCGGCTGCTGCAACAACAACTTTATCACTTCTCGCTATTGTTATGTTGGCTATAAAATTATTTTTATGAATTGGAGAAGACTCCATAAAATGTTACGACTGTTATCCAACAGTGATTGTAATCAATTTCAGAGACAGTTAAGTTACATTCTCTCTCTCTCTCTCTTACTGATAATAAATGCAGTTGACGAGAAAAACTTTTCCGATTCTCGGTCGTTTGGGTGTGGGTGTCGGCAGTTATCAACGCTTTAAGGAGTGAAAGTAAGCACATGTTGTAGCAGAAGAAGAATGAAGCGGAAGCACTTAAAGACGTCTTTGATGTTTATTTTTTCCGGGAAGAAAGATTGGTTCACATGCAAGCCCTGCTAGGCAACTGAAATTGTTCATAGATCCTTTGAATATTTTCAACTTCATGAATCAACTTTCTTTCTTCGAATCATGTATTAAGTAAAGATGAATTCCATCTCCAATTCAAGTAGGATTTGAACAACAATTTACATGTCCCAACTTGCACAAGAAGTTTGTCCGTTTATCGCATACCTTTTCTGGGCGCACACGACACATGTGAATGGCAGCAATTACAGTTATGTTTCAATAAAACTTCTTTCATTCTCTGTCTTTTCTCGGGCTTCAGCTGTTTGACAGCCCAAGAGAAGCAGAAAGAGGGAGTTTTATAATTCACACGAGCGGCCAAATAAGGCAGAAAGGCATTGAACACGTTCGAGAAATTCTTTTCAATTACGCAAGATTCGAAATTTGGAAGACAAACTCGAGAATTCGCTGACAGTGAACTTGAAAGGTGAACTCGAAAGGCGAAGCCGCTGGAAGAAAACGGAACAAAAGAGTTGCTTCGCGTTCTGTCATGAAATTCCAATTTGGAGTCGAGAAATTGTTATGTTCTCTCGTACTCCGGTGATTGAACCATAAAGCATTAATTTTTATTGCGTCTTTCTTTCATCTCCAGCCACCAGCAACTAGCGGCTAACAAAAAACGAAGAATTTCCATTTTATCGCACTTCACAAATAGACAATTTCGTTCAGCTTGTTGCGGGCCTTCGAACGTTGTTTTTTTTTCAATTTCTTCGTGCACATGCAAAATAGCTTTTTACATTCCTTCATTACAAAAACCAATCGCCGACGATCATTATAAAATTCGTTTGAACAAGAATTTGCATCGTTGAAATAAGAGAAGGGATTGAGAGTTGAGTATGTTCTGCTCTGAATGGAAAATGACTCAACAGGTTAACTTTTCAGTTATCGTTGACTGTGATTACTTTTTGAAAAAAAATTGTTGATGCATAAACCTTCTCAAATCAACGTCCCCGTAACTTTCAACCAGACTTTCCCATAAAAAGTTCAGAAATCTCTCAAATCGCACCCCGGCCAACCCAATTCACTTGTAAACTACCACTTTCATCTCTTCACGTTCTGAATAACTCCAGAATAACCGAGCGAAATCGTGTATGCACAAATTGAACATCTTCTCTCAAGTTCAAGATGTGAAGCAAACCGAGAATATTCAAATTGGCTGAAATTAAGTCAAAATTAAGGGAAGTTATCGCTCGAGATTTTCACATAAAACTATCAACCGAGGCAGAAGTTGAACGAAAAAGTTAATTAAGAGAATTTTCTTACCAGCAGACGTTTGCTTCCCAGACAAGGGTAAGAAGACATAATAATTTCAGAAACTTATTTGGCAATCGAATTTCGTACGGGAAAAGTTTCTTTCTCTTCGGCTTTATCAGAATCGAGATTGCAGACTCGGCAGCGAATTATGACGAAGAAATTTTCAATAATGACGAGTTCAACTTTTCCAATTCCAAAGGATTTTGCTTGTGAATAAGTTTGTGAACTTTTAAGTCAGCGAATTTCTGTTTTTCTCGTTACTATGAACTGTGAAAAATATCTGGCGATACGCGATACGAGCTAGTTTCTACAGTGATTCCATTAGCAAATGAACCCCCGCTGGTAAAACTACGATCAACAAACTTTTGCGAAAATATGTTTCGACAAAGAACTTTGAAATTTAAAGAAATTTCTTGGGAAATCATGAAAAGTAAGAAAGTCTCTAAAAATACCGAGAATTTTAATGTTTTAATGCACTGCAGAGGTTTCAGAGGAACAGTTTTGTAAAATTATCGGAATTAAATAGTTAAAAGTTATGTAGAAGTGGTTTAATAACTGAAGCAGTTCCAGAACAATCGTTTAAACGTCTCGAAGGCATCTGTTGAGTCTTCCAATCGCTTCCATTCTTTAAGAATTTTCTCAGCGAGTCGATGTTTGCACCATTCAAGCCACCATAACATGCATTATCATAACTCAAATCATTAAAGCAGAAGCAGGAAAATCATTTTAGAACACTCGAGCAAACAACTTGAAAGCGATGAGATGAACAGAACACATTAGTTTTTATAGGAGTCTCGGGAGACAAGAGAATCTTTTCCTCATTCAGTGAAATGAACCAAATTTTACGTCAGTTTGAGAAGATTCTAAGCTGAAAATAATTCTGTTTTATGATAATTCTTCCGACTCCCCCTTCATCGTCGTTTCTTCAACCCGTTACTGCCGCCGTTCTCATCATTTGGCATTTCCGCAGCAACGTTTAGCCGCTAATGGTTCTTGCCGATCGTTTTTGCATGAAATATGAGTGCTACAGTCTAGTACCGCAAGTACGTAAAGCTGTTAGTAGTCAACTACTGCCAGTTAACTAAAGATATTTAACAGAACTTAAAAAAAGACAACACTGTAAAACTGGCAGATAACTTTAGGTAGAAGACTGTACTCAAAGCGTGATCAGTTGAAACAACCTTTTCCACTGGTATAACACGCAAAACTTATGTCATTCACGAAGAACTTTTTAATTAACATCGTGTGAGATGAATGGATTAATGTTTGTTTACTTAATCGCCTGAAAAATTTCAAGCGTAGATACAAATTAAAGGAATTTTATTGCGCCATTAAAACGTCTCAAGTGTCTCAAACAACGTGACAAAATCTCCGACGACTGATGAATTTTTATTTCATCCACTGCATTAGGCTAATCCGTTCTTTCGTGGCAAACTTATTAATATCGCACATTATTAATGAGAGTCCGATGACACAGAAGCACGATTCTCGAAATAGATTGTTGAGTAACGTTGTGACATCTGTTGTAATCAATAATTCACATGCTTCGATGGAAGTTTTCAACAA
>JPYR01000090.1:20818-49493 GCA_000775305.1 Belgica antarctica | reverse complement strand
GATAAGCAACTTGAAGCACCTGGCACCGTGACTCACAATTAAACATAAATTACCAAACTTTTACCTTCTTTTTTCGGTCTCTTTCCAAAGCTGCCGAATCTCTCACGTTCTATAACCTGGGTGTGAACGAAGCGTTCTGACGCTGATCGATGCAGCTTCTCCTTACTGCCATGTGCACCCATTTTGCGACTGTTTATTCACTTTCTTGTTATGTTTTAAAATTTCTGGCAATTAATTTTCTCAAGAATCACAAAAAATTTATTCCCATTCTGTAATGCGGAGAAGAGAATTTTTTAGCATAATTGTGAAGTTTCGAACAACGCTTGTGTATGCTTCGCGAAAGATGATAAATGACTTCGCATAATTTATCTTAAATCTCTCCGGAATTTCCAAGAAACTTTAAGATTCTTAATGTCGAAGAAGCGGCACAACTGCGAAAAACGCTTTTAATGACACGAAGCTTAAGATGCGATAACAAAACGGCTTAAACGCAGATAAATCACGGATCTCGTATCCGCCCAGCACTAAACATTTCTCGGCCGACTGAGATTTCATCAAAACACTTCAAAACTGGATGAAACTGAATCTACGCAGTCAACAGGTTGTGACAAGGAAGTCAACCAACTTGCCTACATTCTCGCATGGCTGGCCTACACTCAAGTTACTCAACTGGTTTTTAAGTGTTTTAACGCAAATTAAAAAAAATTACGGTTTCTGGTCAGTAAAATGTTACGAAGAAATGTTAAAAGGGAAGCCAAGTTTTAATAAATCTTCAGTTGCCCAGTACAGAAAAACAGCTTATGATAAAAGAAGAAGAAGGAGTAGTTGTAACCACGTTTTAGACAAAGATTTTTACTCTAATAGTTCATGAATAAATTATGACTTTTATGATTTATGCAACAATGTTGCCCACAGATCTCTGTTAAGATTAGATGCGATCCTTTACCATAAATGTGTGTTTGCTTTTAGTAAAATTGAACGTTATAACTTAGTTTTTTAGATTCAGAGTTCAAATTTTGAACTTTTGAGTGCAGCAAACTTTTGTTTTGAAACAATCACTTTAAGTGTCGTACCTACAATAATTGCAAACATTTTGAACTTTCTTACAGGGTATACTTGAGAGATTTGAACTTCAAAGCTTTTCACTCATTAAAAGTTTTGTTTTGAACAAAAGAAAATCTTTTAGCAACGTAATCTAAATGTAACAAACTCTTTGAACGTCCCCAATAGTCTAAAAAGTTTCTGTTTCCCTGTAGAATATGTTTGGCTATTTTTATAATGCTGATCCCAAATTTATCTTCGCTAACAATCGTATATCTTTTTGTTCTCCAGCAAATCTTCTTTTTCTGTGATGAATAATTGCGATGGGAAGATAGAAGGTGCTTCGAGACAGACGCGAAGAATCATCGAAAAAGAGTAGAAAAACCGCAATTTATATCTTTTGTTGCCGATTTCCCTGATGAACTTTGAGGCAGAAAGTGAAAAGTTTTATCTTTGAACGAAGATCTTTTTGTAAATATCTAACGACTTGGAGTTTGTGTCGTTTAAGATTCGCGGCAAAAGAAAAACTGTGTGAATTCAATTGGAAGAATGGCCGCAAACACCCACAACAGTTTGTCGATTGTTGTCAGTTATCTTGCAGTTACTATGTGTGAATTAATTGAATGAATGCGATGTGAAAATTTCATCAATCTTCGTTGCTGGAAAACAAAGCAATCCGGTTCCTAGCCGTGGGTGGCTAAGGCGATTGCATTACAAAGCTTCTTCAAGCGGCACAGTGTAATGCGCCATAATTAGTAGAAGCTTTCATCCACCGCACGTAAACATTTTTAGAGCATAAATTGCTTGAAATTGCAGGGCTTTGAGAAGCAGCAATAGCGTCGACTTGAGTTTATGGTTAATTGAATGCATGTTGAACGCGATTCAAGTGGAAACATCTTGGTTCAACTATCTACGGCTCCTGTTCGCTTGCTCAAGCGATTATTAATTAGTCGTATCAGCGAAAATCGTTGAAACCGTTGTTAATAACTTTTTGTTTGTAATTTTATGGTCAATTGAATGTGGATAACAAAAGTAGGGCTTGCTTATTAGACTCTTCCGAAGAGAAACTCTTAGATAGCGCACCCAGAAACGTAACATGCAAAGCAATTAGCGTAATTAATTTTTTTAGTTTTGTTTTTCGGATTTGGAATGAAAGTAACGTGAAGGTTGCAATTTTTAAAATTTCCTTATAAAATTCAATCTTTCAAAATGCTTTCACAGACTCCACTAATTATTGTTATTAAAATGAACAAATTTCACTGCTTTCAATTTGTGAAACATAAATTGCACTGTTCATAAGGCACGATGCCAAGCGCTATGTGCAATTTGAAGTCTTAAGTGTCCACTTTTATCTAATCTCTATGATTACAGTTCCGTGATAAGCTACAGTCTCAGATGTCTTGCAAACGACGCGCGAGAGAAAATCCAAGGAAGTGGAAAAAGTCTCGAGCAAGCTGCAAGGTTGGAAAGTTATTTCTGAGAATTTCGTTAAAAGCTTTTCTGTCTTTATGTGTGAGACTCGAAGAGAACATTTTTCGTTTCTAGGTGTTGCAGTTCATCAGTGATAAATCAAAAGTAAACTAAGAAAATTTTTATAAAGATTCTTTCTAGATGTTACACAAACTTTTAAAAATGAATTTAGGTTTAAATTCTTACATTCGTACCATACATTTTGAACCTCAAAGTTTCACTTCCCTTAGAATGTTTCAATATTGAACCCGAAAGTTTTATGCCTTCAAACAAAAAGTTTCTAACTTTAAAGTTTTGCACGCACAAAATACTTTCGGCTACTATTTGAACTTCGAAGCTTCGCACCCAAGTTTCAAGATTTTACTTTGGTCAAAATCATCACCACTGATGAAAAAGGCCCTGAAAACACAAAAACTTTTTCGTCTCTGAAAGTTTGTTATTGCAGAATTTTAAGATAACTTGAAGCAAAATGTTTTTATAGTTTTTAAAATGTTTTATCCTCGAATGAAAGCATTTTCACAATCTAAAACTTTTTTCATCTACGAAGTCTTCCTGGAAATGTCCAAGAATTTTGACTATTCAGACACCTCAAAGCCATTTTTGTCGTCAAATTGCAGCCATTATTCAACTCTTCATCAGCTTAAAAGCATTTTCACATGTCACTCTTTCGCCAGTCTTTTGTCTATCACCCACTCGAGATCTCTGGTGCGACGTTTCTTCGGCTTGAATGACTCTGCTTCAGTCTAAGCACGGTAAACTTCTCTTGCAACTGTCTGGAGCTACCAAAAATGTTTTTGTTCCAAGTGCACCGCATAATTTTCATGAATGAGAAAATCTGACGGCAAATTTATGGCTTCACATGAATAATAGAAACAGAAATAAAAAAGTTCGAGTCAGACAATTCATTTTCTGCTCCAATTATAGTTCGTAAAACTGTGCAAAAAATATTAGAACACTTTTTCATGCAAATAAAATGGTAAATGCCTTTGTGTTGCCGTTCGAATATTTGCATGAAACTTCGCCATGACGAAAAATCGACACACATCGGGTAATGTATCACAGCAAGCAAAATCGAAGTCTCCGAGAGGCAGATTTGCAAATAAAACAATTGCTATTAAAAACAACAGATGCGAGAAGCAATATTTCAAACTCTGGTCGCCGTGCAACCTTCGCAAGCTTCAGTTTAGCTTCGAGTGAATCAATTACGTTCAAACAGCACATTGGAGATCATAAATTTACCATCCAAACGAACGTATTTTTAGATTTTTTCGTGGTTTACCGGGGCAGTTGCGTAACGACGTCATCATATTTAACGGCTTAATCTCGATTGATTGCCTGTCACCTTCCTTAACCAACTTCCGCCCATCTTGCCAAATTTCAATTCTAACACGCCACTATTTTAGGACATTGCCTTCTGTTCGCTTTTTTGCGTTGAATAAACGTTTGTGAATTTAATTTAAGTAATTTGATTCAGTTGCAGCGTGAGTTTGAACAACTCCCGAACTAACTAGACCGCAGAATCTTATTGAAACTCTTGACGCCACCAGGAAATTTTTATTCATCAATCAAATCAGTCCCAAAACCATGTCGAGCGTAGCTGAATTTGATTTTTCAAAAGTCCCACACGACCCAAACGCCGAAACATTGTTTTTCGCAATGAATCGAGAAATATGTTTGTGTCAATAACGGTCTCGCTACATTCAATAATATTTTGCTGTTTATGGACGCTCAAGCATGAACAATTTTTGGCTTTGTCAATTTTATTATTTTTACGCAAGATTTTTTAGTTTGGAACTGTTTATTTTAGCGCAAATTGCCAGGACCGACCAAAAAGTTTAATTAATTGATTTTTGCTATTTTGGTTGCAGCGTGGAGAGGTGGTTAGGTCAATGTTCGGGTTGTTAGGAAATTATTCAACGTCAACATGGCTTGTAATGACTTGTGAAAGCTTTCGATTGGATGTGTTGAGGGAAAATTTCAAGCTTTTGTGAAGATCCGGATAAACCGGATCAGTTAAACTCTTTTTTACTCAGCTTTCATGATGTCACAAGTTTAATTCGTTATTAATTCTTGGAAGCTAGAAAGCAAAGTCACTTATCTCCATCAGTATTAAATCAAGTGTCATTAACTCCCTTAAAATGGATTCAAAGTGACACTAACAGAACAAAAATAAATAATTTAATTGAAACAGAACAAACGACAAATGCGATATTAAATTAGTTGTCTTCTTCTTCAACTTCCAGTTGTCAATAAATTGATTAAATCGTCACCGACTTATGAGTTTAATTGATTGTCGACTCAGCAAAGATTGCTTTCGACGTTTTCTTTGCTTTGAGCACCGTCAGATTGTCGGATATGTGCAATTACAGATCACAAAGGTGTTTGAGAACCAAGCAATGTTTAAACAGGCGGTGACTAGCCTTGGTCGTGCTTTGAAGGTATCTGGTGTTGGGGAAGTGCGAGAGTGACGTCATTTGATGTGAAAAATTTGTTCTCTACTTTAATAATAACAAAAACTGATCATATACGTGAACAAGCACTTAAAAACACAAACCAGTCAGGTGACGTCATCACTGAATTACCCCCAACAGCCACGACCTTCAAATCTCAGCTGAACCTTTAATTTGACCTGTCGACAGGCCTCACCACCTTCACGTAAAGTTTCCATCCCAAAAACCTTTCTAAAACTCTGTCAATCACCACCGCCGTTTTTTCTTTCCAAACCCAACATCTCTCTTCGAGCATGAATCATCGCAGTGGAATGACCGCTTAAGAGTTTCCTAACCGCGTCTGTCACCAAAACAATTCAGAACTATAAATCTCTGCCCGTAATCACGTAAGTGATAGAACCGCTGAGAAACTTTTTACGTAATTTCCCTTCATTAAAATTCTATTTGACTCCGTCGTACGAAACGATGGAAGCAAGTCTGGATGCTGAAAGGGGACGACACTCTAAACTAATCAAAATAATCGCTTTTGATTCGATTCGAATGTCGTTCGGAAAGTGTAAAAAGGTCCGGAAAAAATCCCAAAATGTATTTAAATGTGCTTATAAAAACTAAGTGTTTTCAATCTATTCCAAGAGCATTATTATGTATCTCGAGAAAATAAACGTTAAATTTCATTGCTACGAGAAAGGCAAGCCAGCGAGACGGAGAACTTTGCTGTCGTTCTGAGAAAAGTGCTGGCGGTGTGAAGTGTGGGTGGCGATAGTCGATATTAAATACAAATTATGGAGTTTTGGCGACACTCAGCAGGAATTGCGCAATTATTAAATTGAATCCACGAGAATGAAAGAAATTTGCACAATTTCACTTTCGTTTGAATTGGATTGAACGACGAGACTTGTTTATGAAGGTAGTGGCGACAAAGTGACTGGGAAAGCGCAAGGTTCACAAAAAATGCAGATTTCGGCTGTTCTGGAACATTTTTTCACTTTGCAGGTTTACCGAAAATGTTTTTAGTGACATCAAAAGCCTTTGAAATAGAATTTATGGAAATTTTGAACTAAATTTTATGCATAGTACCAATGGTCTTAAAACATTCCAGAAGCTTAGAAGAGTTTAATTAACTTTCAAACCGTAATTACAACTTGTTAAAAAGTTTATGTGAACCCTTACTTTTCACCAAAATCCCGAACTTTTGAAGTCTTCTTTGCGGAATTCTTCTTTCTTGTCAAATTGATTTTTCTTCTCAAGTCTAAATGTTTTCTTCAAAGTCATGGAAACTTAGGTGGAAGCAATAAAAGCAGTAGCAAAAAAAAAACAATCAATCGGAATCAGAAGCAACGTAATTCGAATTCAATTTAAAAGCATTTTTTTTGTTGAAAATGTGTGCGAAAGAATTTTAAGTCTTCTTTTTCTTTCCGTAAAAAGCTTTCGTGGAAAAGAATTCAATCGTGAGAGATTCTTATTGCGTAAAGAAGCTTAGCAAAGTTTATGAACTTTTGAAATTACGCAAATTGTTTGAAAACATTAAAATTTCAACCTTCCTGCTGCTTGAGGTTTATTAAAGCTTGCTATATAAATAATTTTATTTTGCTTTCAAAGTTATAAAATTCTATAGGTTAAAGCACTTACAAACATTGAATCAGACATTCAACTGTAACTGTCTTGTCGTCCAACTTTCTCGTCTGAATAGGAACATAACATTTTCGTTCTATTTTCATGTTCATTCTATTCTTGGCATATCGCAAGCCAGTCTCGGTCATGTAAAAAGATTTTAGTGCTTCCCATTTTATCTATTTTTTCATGTTGTAGGATTTATCTCTGATTCAGATTCAAGGACTTCTGGCTTATTGTTCGCATGCAGTTTCATTTGTGAAAAGGGAAAATAAATCAACCAAGCCTGAATGATGCTTCGTTGCAATGAATCTCAGCTCGAAAGCGGAACTGGAAAGTAAAAGTCGATAAAAGCTACGAAGTTGAAAGCATCCATAAATTCTCCGGCAAGGCATCGAAGATCCCTCGGAATGTGCACAAAACTATTTTCAAATGCCTGGCTGCATTTTAACGAGTCATAAAACTTGCATTTCTCGAATTCTAAACACAAATGTTCGAACACAAATGCTCAAAACGCTTTGCCATCAAGTGAAATTTTCAAACCGAACCCGAACATTCAACAATTGGCGTTGCATAGCGTAAATTTTCACTTTGCAATGATTGAACATTTACATTTACGACTGTAAATTTAATTAAATATTATATCAAGCACTTTGCATGGACTCTAATCGAAAAAGCTTTGACAAGCGGGCAAAAAGCGTGTGCAAAATTAAAAGAGATTATTGTTGGAAATCTTTTTTATCGATGGCTGTAAATGTCTGCGTTGGCACACATTCTCTTGGCGCTGGGCAGGTTAAACAAGTTTCCCAGACTCTTAAAGAGAGAGATGCTGATGCCATCTAAGACAAGTTTGGTTGAACAAGATTTTAACATTAAAAGTTTGAAGACTAGAAAGTTGCGTTTCAAGTAAAACTGAAGATTTAAAAAGTCTTACAAAATCTTAAGAAAGTCAAGTATCAATGCTTGTTTTAAAAGGTTTTTTATCTCTCTCGTGAAACCGATACTTTGTCGCGACTTGAACGACCCCAAACTGCATAATCACAAACGATTTAAATGTCGTCAATCGTAAACTTTCGGTTCGTCTGAACTCCGGCGTCTCTGCACATCAAAACAAACAGCCCGGATATTAAAATATCTTGTTTACTTATAAGCAGCGTTTAAGCTTTTGTCATTGCTGTCTTGGCATTGAGAAACATTTAGAGCGAAGCCGTTTGTCATAAGTTTTATTTTGAGAAGTTAAACGCAAGGGATTTCCACCGGTTATTAATGACTGGATCACGTGGGAAAATGTTTTCGCCGCTGTATCTCCTTACTCATCTCGTATTTTTAGTGACAACAAGATAAATTTGCACAAATTGCGAGAAGACTTCAACTCGTTAGCTGCGAAATTAGCAAATCTTGTTTTAACATCGCTCGCAAACATCGTCTTGTGTGCATAATAAAATCCCGAGTCGTCGCTTACATCACGTTTTGAACTTTTCTCTTGACTTTTAAAAGTTCCAAGAAAAAAGTAGACAAGAAGAAACAGCGATGATGTTCGATTTGATTAGCAGCAGTCTGTATTGCATTCAGCAGTCGATAACTTTTAGCAACAAATTGACAATACAGCTTCGTTGTCGATCATTCGTGAAGGTTGTTGAGTAATTGAAAAGCAGAGAAATTTTATGTGCTTTCGATTTTACAAGATGCACGAAGCATCCATAAAGATTCCGGCTTAAGAAAAGGTTGACTCGGGTTCAAGGAAAGTGTTTCTTGATTTAAAATATGATTTGGAAAAATCTGTTAACCTCAAAATTTACTCTTGCGAACATTTTTAGCAAGTTTTGATTCAGCAAAAAGTTGTCCAAGGTGTTCATACATTAAAAATCCATATTTCAAGACAAGTTTTATTGACTTAAGCCCAAAAGTTACTGCAACAATTGCAGTTATTCATGAAAATGCTAATATAACGAGCCGTTGCAATCACTAAAGCGTGCCGTTAAATCTCCCGAAAGACCAACAACTCAGACTCAACACCTCTGATTGAACATCGTTTAAAATTTCACGCGTTTTTCAAGTGTAAAATCAAAAATGAAAATTTAAAACTTTTTGCGGAAATAAAAATAAAATATTGAGAACATTTAAGCTGCGCTTGTTTCCACGCCGCGTGAACAGGTAACGAGAGAACTTTTTAATTACATAAAATTTCCAATCTGCTGCGAGTTCTGATCGAAGCTAACGAGCCGTATGGAATCGAAAATCATCGCAATGGAAGCTTTGTTTCGATTAACTGCAAAAAGTTTTTGCGAATTTCCAATCGAAAAAATCAAATTTGATGCAGTTCCAGCGCTCTCGATTCCCTTTGATCGGTCATTGACATGGCAACATCAGCCATTGGCGAAAAATTGCAAAAGCGGAGAGAAAATTGACCGTCAAGTTGATCTTGGTGGCCAGTCGAGCGAAACATTTTCTTACGTTCGCCGGTCAAACACGACGACTAACAGACAGCATCCAACGTTAGGCTACTAGCAAGCTCGGGCACAATTTACATTCAATTGAAAACGAATGTCATTGTCATCGAAATGGAATTGATAATTGAATAAGCAACTTCTCAGTTAGCAGTGAAGCTTTAATGGGGTTGGTGGAACAGTTATGTAAGTTTTGTGCTGTTGTTTTGTAATATTTTTAGGTTAAGTTGATCAAAAGATGTCCTAGATGGCTTAATTTTGGTTAGAATTGAAAATTTTTAGGTTAAAATCAACGTTTTGATCAATGTTATAAGGTAAGAAACCATAACCAGCAGAAAATTTTGTTTCATCTCAGTTTCAACTACCATGACCATAACCATAACCTCAAAATCAGCATTTTTATCAAATTTGTTTACATTTAATCCAGTGCAAACACGTTTACAAAACTCGAAGTCAGCACTTTTATCAGTCTCATACATTTCCATGCATTCGTGGCTTTCGTTAGTCAACGCTCAGTCTGCATACTCTTGACTCCCTTGTGTTCCCCCTGATTTGATGGCTTCCACTGATAATAGCCCGTGGCTAAAAGCTTCAACTTTTTTATCACAGTTTGTTGTGGAGTTCATGCATCATCATAAAATTTATCTTCGTTGGAGCAGCCGGGGAAGACGAGCATTCAATTGACCAGAAGAACCGCAAGCGTTTGCACAAAAAAGTTGAAATGAAATTGGGGACAGCGGTCATAAAAGAGACTTTTCTCTCTCTCCGTTCGCTCGTCTAGCGACGCTTGGTTGTAAATATTCGTCTATGAACGTGATGAGCTTTAATCAGACGAGATTCAAGCGCGCTTTATTGATAGAATGAAATTGCGTTTGAATGGAATTATTCGTCATTACACGCTGCTTCATGTTCACGCATAATTTAGCATGAGTTCTGATAATGTACAGGGCATGTTGGGGGATAAATATTAATTTCATCTGATTCATAAATTAATTTGGTTATTTATAATGACAGTCTTGCTGGGGTTCATCGTTTTCCCTCTGCCCGATGCATGTTCCAATGCATTTCGCGCATAAATAAACATTTAATTGGATTTGCTGTCTGCATTTATTTTCCGAGCGCCATTCTCTGGATGTTTACGATGACAAATAGATCGAATAGCTTCGACGACGCAAAGAGAAGCATAAGCAGCTAAAAGGCTTTAAGCTTGTGCATTCATCTTGAAAAATTTTCATCCAAACGTGGTTGTCTTTATTTTTTAAGAAAGTTTCCAGGAATTTCTAGAGAAATCTTGCCAAAGAAATCTCTTAAATTCTTTATCAGCTCCCAATTGCCAAACTTCACACAAAAATTCCTTCATTTTAAGCTTCAATGTCTGTTTTTACGTCACTTTTCTGTCGCCATCATGAACTTTCGCGAAGCATACACAAAACTGTCTTGTATGAAAATTACATTTTAATCGACTCGCCGCGCGGCTCAAGCAAATTTCCATTCAATGTCTTTGCACTGCTGATGGCGACTCGAACTGGTCGATTACAGGCTCAACCGGCTTCTTGAGTCGAAAACCTTCAATTATTCTCGCGCAAATGTGGGAAACATCCAAGTTTTAATTGAAGAAATATATCCAGAGTAGGAAACAAACACAAAATCACTGCTGCGAGGCCTTTAACAAAATGCTTTGTTGCTTTTTCCCTCGGCAAAATTTAAATTCGCGATTTTCTTTTCAGCCTTTCATTCGTTCTCTCTGTTTTGAGACTCGATTCTATTCTTCAATCGACACTTTGCATCACAATGAGGTGCCTTCAGACGAGCATTCCTTTCAATTTAGAGAAATTTCACTTCACTTCCAACATTCACCCGAAAATTCTTCTTTTCATTTACACTCGTTTGGAGACTCGAGACGCAAAACAACCGAAATCACCGATTTATGTTTCAATTTCTTGTGCGTCGAACCGGTTTCCACTAATAGAATTTCACAGATATCAACATCGATCGCCAGTGGCAAGAAGAAATTTCTTCGTTTAATGAGACAAATTTTTCGGTCATCCACTAATGACGAGTCTTTAGCGCTTCACACATCATATGAACATTCCAGCTGAGTAATTGAAAAGTTTCGAACTATTTACGCTGATTTTTGCGAGAAGAATTTCTCGGGCATTGTGCGCGGTTGCAAAAACAAGTCGAGACGAAAATTTGAGACACGATCTCACCGGCTCGCGATTGAATTCAAACTGCACGAGCGTGAATGAAAAGCAAAAGAAGGCAAAGCTGATCGCGCAGAGTAGTCGCGAACTCCGCTCTTTTTCTCTTTTCTTATGCTCAACAGTGTCTATGCTCAGAAAAAACCGCGCTTGTGTGGCAAGCGGCATGAGAAATGTGATTAATTAGAATGCATGGGAAATTCAAGGGTGCTTGTTAAGTGTTGAGGGTGATCGGTGAAGTAAGACGACAAGTGGAATATTTGATGATCACGTTTTTGAAGTGGTTATTTGCATATTTCAAGAACTGCTTCAGATCTAGATCAGGAAATAAGTTAAAGTAGACCAGTTTTGGTTAAAAATCTTTGCTCAGTTTCCAGATTTGCTGCTAAGGTAATCAATATCTGATCATTGACTCATTGCAGATTTGAAATTTAGTTGCTTAGTGTTGATAAGATGTTTAGATTTCAGTTGCTCAGTTTTGCTGAGAATGTTATTTTGCAAATCATTCTAATGTTATACGCTATCATCGTAAACCATTAGCCAACTGGTTGCGTAATTTTGCTGAGAATTGCCCAGTTAGTTTGAATCGTTCAAATAGTATCCTCATTTGTCTGGAATAATTGCCTAGTTTTTATGGCTAAGTTTAAACAACTTTTTTCTTGCTTAACCAGCCAACATAACGCCCTTTTTTAAACAGCTCTATCTTACTGCTTAACCAAACTTCTCACTTTTAATTACACTTTATTTACATCTTAAAACCCAGCAGTTCGACTTCCTTATCAAGCAGTTCCGCGCTCAACCTACTTTCTCTGACGTGTGATTTTTCATAACTTTCCCGTTATTAATCATAACTTTCCCGATCATTAATTACTTAATTAAATGTAATGATTATTGACTATTGCATAACACGCGATAAATTTGAAGCGAAACAATAGAAATTCAAAGCAGCAGTTGTTGAGATAAAAATAACCGTCAAGACATTTTGCTTCTCAACAGTTTCCCACATAAATTTCCATATCAAAATTAGAATTTTAATTGCAAAGCATTTCACAAAGGCAACAAACCCGCAGTGGCTTGCATTCTTTGTCTTCTAGTCGAATTTCGGAATTTTCTCGCATCTGCTGTGCCGTGCACTGATAAAATTTTAAGACCCCAAAAAGCATTTAACGAAACTATTTTCATGTTGTCGCAATAAAAGGCAACTTATCCGAATGAGTTGCGGTTTCTTGGCAGCTAACATTTTATGAGGTCGACGAGTTTTGTGGTGAGTTGGAGCGGGGGTAATGCAGATGAACTTTCGTAACCCCGGCTTTTGCCTCAGCAAATAAAAACAAAAAGTTTTCATTCGGCAGAAAAATTATTACACAATTTACAGCGAAAGAAAAGCCACAAATTTATCTGGCAGTCAGCACTTAATTTCGGCGACGGGGAGAGAAAGACGGGGAATGACAGGCGGGCCATCATAAGTCAGCGAAAGGCAAGAACACGAACCAGAGTAACTTTATGATTGTTTTATAGGCGACATGAGAGCGTATAAATTGTGAGATTTTCAATTAGATTTCTTCTCTATCTCTCCGCGGTTCCATTCATGCTTCACTTTCCAACCATCTTCTTCTTATGTAAGATTTCAGTGTTGTTGTTTAATCTCCCAACTTCGCTTGTTTATTTTCCGTTGTCTCTTGTTTCGCTCTCTGGTGTGTGAAATGAACAGATATAAGACGTGAAACATTCAAAAATGGGTCAGTGAGTCCAAAGATGGGACAAGTTTTTGTCGTTTTTCATTTTGGAGTGTGTTGATCACCAAGAAAGGAACGAGAAGAGATAAATTTTAAATTGAGAAGCTATGCATTATGTCGCATCACATTTGGGATGAAAAGTAACAGCGGAAATTTGAATATTAATGACATTAAGTGGAATTAAAGCTTGAGGTATTGTTGGAAGTGGGGATGAATGTAAATTGAGTCAGATGTTTTATTTATGTTCTGCATTTGAAGGACACAAATTTCAGAAAAGTTTGTAGAAATAAAATGTACAAGAAAATAAGAAAATCTCTTTTTTGTTAAGTTCTAGGTTTGAGTGAATGTTTGAAAGTTTTAGCAAGTTCAATTTTTAAGCTACTTTCTTCCCTCGAATTTAACAACCAATATGTCGCTTCGATTTTCGAAGTGAAAGTGTACGCGAAGAGTAAGCGCAGTGTACGCGCTAAGGGAATGCAGGCTTCTAAACGTGGAGACATTGCGTTTTGTCCCCTTTTTTAACGGTCGCGGTGTTTTTAAACGGAGTTGCAAGAAACCGACGTGGTTGTTAAATTCGAGGGAAGGAAGTAGACAAACACTTTTGAGTCTTGAAACAGCGATTTTGCACAGCGCGTTGATAAATTGTAACCATTGGGAACTTTAAACACATCAAAAAATCTATTAAATTTGTAGTTCTGAGGTCAAAAACAAGCAAAACTTTTGTTGACCTTGCCATTTACCTTTTTTCGGTCGTCACTAAAATTCACCCCCGTCATCCTTATCACTTTCAGATTTCTTATTCCAACTTATGCGTTTAATGGCCCGTGTTTACTCTGAAGTTTTACAGCACAACATACACGAGGATAACTTTTTCCAAGAATGTGTGATAAAGTTTTTGTTGCACGTACCCAAACATGTGGTTCTTTGTTCTGTTCATCGTTTTATTGCATTGAATAATCCGGTGCTTTTATGTTCGTGAGTTGATGCGCGCAATGTTCTTCGGCTTTTATCGAGAAAGCCATTTTTCCGTTAATCTTTCCGAAATGGAATTTTCATCTCATTCTTCTACGTTCTTCTTCTTTTGCGAAAGCAATAAGCGAGGCCAATAAGCATTATAAGCGGCTGATAAGCAATAAAAAGCAACATTGCGTTTGTTAAGGCGCATCGATCGCGCGGCCCAAGAAGCATGAACTGAAAATCTTAAAAGCATAAATCATTGCAACATAAAAGCTTCACGTAAGCGCAAGCGTTGCCATAAATAAATTCTTTACAGCATCATAAAGCGTTTTTTATTCGCTGTGGATTTTTCCAATTTCAAAACAGCAAATTTTTATTCTCTTCTAAGTTTTTCATTTTTTATCGCATTATTAAGCGCCAATTCATTTCCGAGTGGAATTTCGGTGGAATTTCTTCCTCCCTTCAATGCACGACGCGATGTAATCTTCAATGATTAATGCCACGAATTCATGCATGAGGACACGTTTCCACTTCTTTTCTGTGTTTTATATCCGCAACACGGCATCATTTGTCATGGGGCGGGCGGCGAGAAGAGTTTTTATGACGTATTGGCTATAAAATCAACACCTCGTATAATAAAACAGGAAGACGAGCGCAATCTACGGAGATCGCATTGGGGAAGCAGGATTTAATAAATCGGGACAGCGTGCGTCAAGCATTAAAACTTCCTGGATGCTGCTGAAACGGGTCTCTAGGGATTGAAAGTAAACAGATTTGATGATGGACTATTGTCACACATAAAATCCGGCATCAATCAAATGCCAAAATCCCCCCTTGACCCGTGAAACTCTCGTTCGCATTCCAAGGGCTTTCAAAATTCATGCAAAAGCGCCACTTAAACCTAAAAAGACGACGAGAAAATCTGCCAAATCCTCTCCTTCATCCGATGGCACACCCTTCATCAAGCTATTTCCAAAAGAATCATGTGAAGTGGCACTAAAGTGGATGTGAACTGCCGTCGTAAACTACCACGAAGGTAAATGGAAAAGCAGCCACTTTTTCCTTCTGTTCCGCCGAGTTTCGCATATCAAATCACTTTTCTTCCCGGATGAAAAAACTTTTCATTTTCATTCGCGGTTGGTGGGAACTTGCGATGATAAGCAGGGGTGGAATTGTTTGTTCTGAAGTTGGATTCTTGAAGAACTCTAAGAATTTTAAAGTGAAAGTGTTTTGAAGCAACCAAGTCACTCATTCATCCCCCAAATTCACCCACTTACTACTCCTACACCCACCACTGCATCCACGAAGCATCACAACAAACCCCAAACAACAGCAGGTGTCTATAACACGCACCGACAGTACGAAGAACATTTATTAAGAAATAAAATACAAGCTTTAAGGAGAGAAGAAAAGTTTTTTTACCAATTTTTTTGCCGGCGACGAGCGAGAGTGAAAAAGCGATTTTTCGGCGGAAAACGTGCGGAAAAATAAAACACTTAAATGCTTCATTCATGATTATTTTTTCACTCAAAGTACACCGTTCCACCTGTTTTGTCAAGGTGTTTAAAACACTTCCGAAGCTTCCATAATGAAAATTGTGCGATTTCGTATCCTTCCTTTCTTTGAAGCTCGCTTTTTGTTGTGAATTTCATGCTCCGTCTCATGAATTCTATTTTTAATGCTATTACTGCGCTCTCTCAACTCGTCGTCATCACTTTCCCAACAGCTGAACTTTTTTGAAACATTTTCACAGCAAGTTAAAAATGGTGAGAACCCATTTCAGTGTTCGCGCAAAAAAGCAGCAGCGTCATGAAAGATTATCAATGGAACCCATCAGGTAGCATGTTCAAGAAATTGCATTTTCTCAGATTAGAGAATGTTTTAAGCAGGTTAGCAATCTGCAGCTTCGTCGGTGATGAGTCATAAAAAAGAATCGATAGAATAGACGGGATATTTGGATAGACAGATCCCTTTATCATGAGTCTTTTGTCAAATGTAACAGTTTTTTGTCACTTTTCTTACAAAGTAGTTCAAGCACTCCACTTTTAAAGCGCAAAAAATCATTTTAATGACATTCAAAGTTGTCAGCAGTTCGTGTTCTTCTCTTTTCTTGTTCTGGTTAGGTTTTTGTCCACAAAATTTCATTGACTGTGCTGTCAAAACAGGCTAATGATCACGACGTATCGTGGAGAAGCAAAAGCGGCTTTGACTGAAATGCAAATTTTCGCTACCGAACGTCATGCACCATTTTCACGGTTGTTTAATTGCCCAAACAAGCAAGCATAATTTGCCTTGTCGCAACCAAGAGAAACCCTGTTGTCGGCTGTGTTACGAAAGAGAAGCAAAAAGGCAGCAAACATCTGATGGCAACTGCATTTGCCAGTTGTGTGTTCTTACACTCTGATTTTTTCACACATTTCTGCTTCTCTCTCCGGCCGTAATTAAATGTTTTCTCGAGGCAAGCAAAGCGACAGCTAGCAAAGTGGAAAAAAGTTTTCTGCAAACAAGCATAAATGCAAACAGAGAACTGTTCTCAATATTTATGGAGATTTCTGTTGAAGTACATTGATATTGAAGATCTACCACTAGACAGATATGTTCATCAGCTACGCTGGTCGATGCGGGGATCATGCTTTTGGTGCCAATATCAATGATGGATTCGAATAATTGGATTCAAATCAGAGAAAAATTCTGCAGATCTGGGAGAAGCTGTCTGGGGTTGCAGCAGAAAAATCCAGGAAAAAGCGCAGTCACTCCGAGAAGCAACTTAACAAGCATTATGCAAACCTAAAAATTTTTAAGCCCAAGGCTTGAAAGTAACGTAAGCTTTCATTCTTTTGCTTTCTTCGTTTTATTTATTCATTGCTGATAAAAACAAGTGCAGAGAGTTTAATTTATTGTGAACAACTTAATTTGAACTCATCGCTGATATGCGGTTTAAGGTAGACAAACTAATTGGACGTTAAATCTCATGATAATGAAATTTGCTTTGTTAAACTTCTGATAATGAAATTTGCTTTGATTTGTATTCTGAAAATCTTAATTAGAAAGAAAATTTAAGCTTAGTTGAAAATAAATTTGGAGAGATTGTTGATAAAATTTTAATCTAGACCAGTTTTGCGTCGTTTTTGATGGCTTTTATTTGACAGTAAAATATCAGGTTTACGTTTCTAGAACTTCTTTATAATCTGAGGTTATAAAGAAGAAGAACTGTTTTTGAATATCATTTAGGTGATCATAGATAAAGCAATCTAAACTTCTCGAAAATCAAACTGTCATTAAAGTAGAACAGATTTCTTCACAAAATAACACGACAAAAAATAATTAGACAATCTAAGCCAAACTTTATCTATGTACAAAGTCTAGTTTATGCCCAGCAACAAAGCTTGCGTTATTCCTTCACCGTCTAGCGTGATCACTCTTTGCATAAATTTCTCTGACCGCGTCTCGTCTAAAAATAAATTTCTTTTCTTCTTCACTTCTTTCCATTTGAATACGAAAAATCTTGCGATTGATGTTCATCAAGTCATGCAGCGTGTCGAGTAGTAACCTAATTCACAAGCGATCGAGTGTAGTAGAACCGCCTAACTCCACTTCAGATCGTTTCTTAATGGGATTGATTTATTAATAGTTCGTCATGAAAACTTCGCTGACTGCCGGCTGGCTCAATGTATAACGTTTCAAAAGCGACTTTCAAGCTTCAACGACTTGCACACATCACACGCGCTGCTGATGTTACATAAATTAACTTGTCAACGTGCCCAACAAACTATCTGATGACAGTTCAAATCGATATTGGGGATTAGGCAGAAGTTTTTGCCCACGAAATCCCCAAACGAGACTCGTAAAAATTGTTTTCAGGGAAATTGTCAGCGAATTTCTCATGTTCACATGGCATTTCACAAGCGATGACCTCGGCGGATCCATGAACTTGCAGTTCTGTAAGCTTTTAAAAGAAATTAATTAAAACCAAACAAATTGTCCAACCGATATTTGAAATGCGCAGCGAATCCACACAGAACTATTAATTCCAGCAGTTATCGATATTGAATGGAAATTGATTACATTTTCGCATCGTTCGAGTCCTGCAGTAGCATGGAAAATGTAGCAGCTACGCTCAGCGACAGAAGAACAATGAAAGTTTTCAATGTAAAATCGATTAATCAAGTTCCGGTTCGATGAAAAATCGCTTCGAGACGAGAAAGGAAACAAGTGAAAGGCGTTGAGCAGGTCATTACTGCAGATTGGAACAAGAAAAGTTGGAAACTCGACTCCAATTGAAAAGCCATCAGAAGCAATTTCCATTTATCAATCGAGAAATCGATAATAATCCATTTCCAAAGCGCCGTATTTATCCAAAGTTCACTTTGCGTCGTCTTAATGGTTCATCAATCATCCCGTCTTTGCAAATCTCGGCTGATTTATCCATCAAAGTGTGCCGGAGAATTTATTTTCATTTACATTTCGCGATCCATCAAAATTTTTCGTTTTCGTCATGAGTGTCTCGAACTGTTCCGCTACGACTTCGTCTTTCGCCAGTTTCTGCAAGCTTGAAGACGTGTGCGACGAGTCCGAAAGGTGCTCTTCAAAAGGAGATTGTTACGAATGTTACGAATGTGACGAATGTGACGATTGTGACGATTGTGAGTGTAACTGCTGCTTTTCAAAGTCGGGAACAAGGCCGCCGGTTGCAGCTGGGCCGTACAGAAAATGTCACGACTACTTTTCTAAGTTCGCACCGTGTGGTCCATGGGAGCGCTGTGACCCATCAGCGTGTCCGAAGAAAAAGCCTTTTGAGTCATGCAAAAAGTGTCCGCTCAGAGGTTAGTTCAAGGTTGAAGATTTTAGCTGTTTTAAGCTAGCTAATTCGCAACATTTCAGCACCTTACGGACCCTATGGCCCTTGGAATAAACGCGGACCCTCTATGTTTTGTTCACCCAAGGCAGATTTTCTCAAAGTGATTTACCCTAACGACTTCAAAAGAAACGGGCTGAAATGCGGCCGCAGAGAACCAATGGGAAGGCTTCAAACGTGGCCAATGGCGGGCTCTTGTCGATTCGCTGGCAAGCCTTACGGGCCCTGTCGACCTTGCGGCCCTTTCAAAAGCCGCGGGCCCTTCGGTGCTTGGAATTGCGAGAAGTGGCCGATTTCAATGCGACCTCGAACCCCATATCAGAAGTGCCTGCCACCAGTCAAACACGGAAACCGCCCGTGTACTCCCTGTCATCGACCGCTGTACCGACCGTGTAAACCTTGCGATATCACATGCCACTAAACATAGTTGCCTTAAAGTTATGCATTTCGATGAACAAATTCCAAGTGAACCAAATGAAGGCATCAAGAGTGGCAATGGCGCAATCATCATCATAAAGTTTATCAAGAAAATTGTACTCACGTGTAGCAGAATTTCGTATAACTTTCGGCGTTGATGCGCTGTTCAAACTTAAATCGCTTTGCGAACTCTGCTGGCTGTCCTTGCTGAACGTCCGTCCGCTGTAAACGTAAAAAAGAAGATTGCGTCATTAAAGTTTTTGTGAAACATCGCATGCAGTTTATAATTTTATGGTTTAGCTGAGATTTTGACGACATTGCTGAGACCAGGTGGATAAACTGCGCGAATTCGTTATCAACGGAAAGACGAAGTAGCCAAAGCGAAACTGTTTTCATCAACTTTGATAGCGCGTTCACATGTTGAGTGATAAGAAAAGAGACGATAAAACGCCGTGTTCACGTTACAGTCTTGAAAATTCCACAAAACTCATTAAACGAAGACAAGAAGAAGTGCAAACATAGAGACAAGAAGAATTGCACAATTAAGTCTAGATTTAGATTCCGAAGTTTACATTTTATCTCGCCTAGCGCAAGGTTCCATTCCCCATTTCTTCAAAAGCTTACACGTTCCAAGTGTCATGCTGACAAATGTATTAGGATTTCTCGTTTCATCTCCCGGGTAAAAGAAAAATGTGAAGATTCTCTGCATTTTATCCCTTTCTTCCAGGCTTAGTGCTTTCTCACGAAGCCATCGAGGACAAGCAGGGATGTTTTGAGATTAGGAAGAAGTTTTGCGGTTAGGAAGAAGTTTTGAATGAAGTTCTTTGATGGGAGTTCGTGGAAATCGGAAATCTAATAGTTCAAGGCGTGTTTAAGCGCTTTATTTGTACAGTGTCATAGAAAAGTCGTATTTTTCAAGTTTGCAGAGGTTAAAAAGAAAAATTTGAGCTGTTCAAAGAGCTTCTCAGAAACTTTTGACCGATTCTTATTAAAACTATTAAATTTACTAGATAAATCAACATCAGTTCTTGTCTGCTGTCTTCAAAACTGCTAAATCATCTTCTAGACTTGTCCTAGAGTCTTCCCCTTTATCTCACTCCCTAATCCCAGACATTCACCAACGCTAAATCTTTCTTTCTTTCTTTAAAATGATTTTTCAGTAGGCACAAAGCGACCCAAGTTCAAAAATGTAAATTCTCGTTCGTTGTTTGCACAATCCACCCGTTTCTGCGCCGCCCGCTCCGAAAGGGATAACAAATTGAATTAAATTATTTAAATCGTGTAGAGGGTGAACAGAAGGAAAGAAAAAGCTTCCACATTATGCATACACAAACACAAATCTCGCTCAAATCATTGAATAATTGATTTCTCCCACAAAAGCCATCGATCTTTCACTTAAAGAGCTTGTTATCATTTCGACAGCAAGCCGAGGCAAGAAAAGAAGAGTTTCGTATCCATAGCGCCATGTGATCTTCATTTAAACTAGTGTTGAGTTTTATGCTTCGACGTATGAACGAGCGCACCTTCGTAAAATAAACAAATGAAGCTCGTAAAATTTGTCTCGGCGTGGCTTGGTTTTGTTTTGTGACGGATGGAAACCGTTTAATGTATTCACATCTCATCGGCGCTCAATTGAATTCGTCAATGGCAAAGTTCAATGCTTCGTGAACTGTTTCGTGATCACGTGTCGCAATGTGATGAACATAAAACGCTGACGAAGAAGCAGAAACACTAACCAATTACGCAGAGCGACTCTGTGCAGGTTCGACGTCATCAACCGCGCTGCGAAACACTTTTGCACCGACTTTATCAACTTCACCGACTTTCCTTATCAATTATTATTCACCGAACGTCGCCTCCTTCGACTTTCTACTAGACACAACACCCATTGTTTCCCTTTGTACACAATATTTTGCAGTAGTCTAGATTGACCGCGACTTGAATTCTATTTTTTATTCAAATTAATAGCAAAATAAACACATTTGAGGTCGAGTGATTATGCACCACACATAATTTCAACAACTTTCCTCAATTTCGAAGAAATTCTCAAGCGAGTTAGAATTACTAAAAATGCCACAAGCACGTACACGCTTCAAATGCCATATCGCGACTGAGCGTCGCGGTTTTGTTAGATTCACCGCCTCGTGAATTTTTCATTAATACAAACGAGCGTGAGTCGCTTCATTGGCGTTGTTGTCGGCGTTTTGGATAAAAATTGAGCGAAGCAATGCGCGACTCATACTCAAGCTTAATCCTTTTTCCATTAATTAATGAAACTCCGCACCCGTACGTTCAAGGACATATGGCAAAAAACGATTAATGCTAACGGGCGTTCAAGTATGCAAATTGAAGTGCCAGGTAGAGCACACACTAAGGACTCGATGCTGCCGCTGTTTGTTCGCTGGAATGTCTCAATGTTGTTGACAACGACATTTAAACAGATTAAAATAGTCGAACCTGAAAATCAATAACGATTGTTCGCTTGTTTTCAGACAGACAAGGTGGAGTCGGCTGTTGAAGGCTGTGGTTTTGTGGAGACTATTGGAGTTATGAAGTTTAAGAATGTCTAGAAATGTCTAGGAGCGTCTAGGGGAGCGTCTAGGAGCGCCTTAGAGTTTAAGTTTGAAATTTGTAGAATTGAATAAATTTTTGTAGACATCTACTAGCTTAGAAATTTGGCTGTAGACTTTTTTTTTTTCTAATGCTGTAGACTTTAATTTAAATCGTATAAAGTTTGTAGACTTTCACGAATTCATAAATTGTGTAGATACTAAAATGAAAACCTTTCTAGACATTCAATTAATAACCTTTGTCATTGACCAAATCTTCCAATCCCCCCAATTCCCGACTCCAGCTTGTCTTTATCTAAACAAAACAATTATCGCAAGTAATATTTCAAGTTGTGTGCAACCGTCGTGTTTTGTAAGTCAAGACAGCAACTTTTCGTTCCCATGCGGTATCGGTTGAGGGTGTGTGTCCGCGCTCGCTCGTTTGTCATCTCTCTCGTCTCGGGTGGATCTCCGGAAACTGATATGAATTGTTGGAGAATTCGGAAAACATTCTCAACCGTGATTGATTGAGGAAATTCGAGGAATATTTCGCCAGTCCCTTCGGCCATGTTATCGAAGCCGCAGTTCCCTTAGTCAAGGTCATCGTTTTGATGAGATATTGACGTTCACAATATATTCGTTAGTAACGCTTTCGTGTGTGTTCGAGACATGCTCACAATTCTTAATGAATTATTCACCTTTGTTTATTAACGTAGCGGCTTTGATGAGTATTTTACGAGTGGAACTTGTGCTTCAGTTTTTGATCTACGTGTGAGCGTTCTATGATTGATCAACGTTGTAAAAATGCATAATTTTGATGGGAATTGTTTTTCCCCGGCGATGTTTTGTGTAATTGAAACAGAGAAAGGTCAGGGCGGGTGTTTAAAGAATCATTCATAATCGCTTTGTTGAGCCGGTGACGCAACCAGGGCATGAATGAATGAAAACCTGTTTTGCAGGTGAAGAGCAACGGCAAGTTTCAAGGACGTATTCAATGAAATGGAAAAAAGCTGAAATTTACGAGCTGCTTATTCATGTTTACAGCTTTTATCGATTCCGATTCAATCTCTAATCTTCTCGCCCCTTTCAAGCGACACAACAGCAAACAAGCTTAGGTCTGTGTCAACATCGAAGTTGTGAATCAAGTTCATTTTCTTTTGTATCACGGAACAAAAGCTTGGAGTTGAACAATGGGGGAATGGAAGAAAGGCAACATGATTAAAATGCACAACGTGATGACATCTTTGCAAGGATGTGCTTGAGGCTGTTCTTGTTAACAATCTTGATAGTGAAGATTTAATTCTGAGGTTGTGTTCGAACAAACAATATACGAAGCAGGGCTCGAAGTGCCTTCGAAACTGCTGTTTTAAGCTTTTTGACGCTGCAAAGATGATTTGTATCATGCGAAGACGCAGTGTCGTCACTTTCAAAGATGTCTTTTTGCTTGCTTCCAACCAAGACAAGTCTCTAAATCGATAACTAACCCGATTAAGGACGAGAAGACTCGACATCATCAGTTTTTCCAATTCGCAGAGAATGTCAAGCGATTGAGATCAAAAAGTTAAGAAGAAGAAGTTTATGAAGACTTTCGCTGAAGAATGTCGGGTAGGGAGAGAAAAATTTACATAAAATTGTTAATCCATTGAGTGGAAAGTGAATCCTTGAAGATTGGGGCCTTATGAGAATACGAGTCAATGAGTCCCGCACGTAATTTTAATAAAAAAGTGCTTCGTAGTAAAAACGGAATTGGCAATAAATAGTCAATGAAAGCTTGAGTTTGTGCGTGCGGGCTTTGTTGTCGCTTCTCACAAATTCATTTCGAGTGACTTTTACGACTGCAAACGCTTTGCCAGCAGTTTTGAAGCATCGAAAAGCTGAGATTCACAGTCGCTCGACGTCATCTTGGCATTAAAATCAACAAGCTTTCAATTTCCATCTCGATTCAGTGCATTCTAGCAAAGACAAAAGTTCATGAAGATGGAAAAAAAACTAAATTCTTCGACTCGATTCGAGGGCGGGCGTGCAGACTTATTTAAAGATGTTATTAAAACTCGGACAAAAATTGAATTGAATCCAATTTCCACTCGCAGGCGACGTCGTTTTGATCTGTTTGCTTTTTGGATGATGGCTGCAAGGCTCCAGGGAGTTTTTTAATAGGATCGATAACTAGTTCCGCAATGCACATTTTCATGCAATTTTATTCAGTTCACCTAGTTCCTTAGCTTCTCCAACCAAATCTAAAGGATGTCATCAAATATTCAGTTCCAAACGTGACCTGGCAGGCAAGTTCTCTCAATAATTCAAAGGTCAAAGCGATTTAGGGCCAAGTTTCTTCTTCATTCTACTGTCGTCGAGTGGAATTTATAATCAACTCACTGCATTAATGTCACAGCTGTTGAGACATGGAAAAAGCCACCCGAAAACACTGCGAAGGAGAAAATCGATTTTCTGCGACGGAAATTTCTCTCGTCTGAAGAGCTTTTCATTGAAGAAAGCTCAGTGTAGCACACACATGGCAGTTAAACCAAAGTTAATTTACACAATCAAGTCATGTCATGTCGATGAACCACAGCGCAAATAATTCAGGAGCATTGTGACGCTATCGCTGGCGGAACAGCCGCATGGAAACACGTAAATTTACGCATGAAAACTCATCGGGATGGAAATTAATTCGCTGTGGGTTTTCCACCAGTTTTCCATGCCACTTCGTGCTGCCGAAGTCGGAAAATCCGCTATTGATTAAATGAAATTCTCCAAGTGACTCCGGTGCTTCCTACACCAGAATTCGTGTTCGTTTCAACAAAATACTTTGCTATAAAACGAGAAGAATGTGAAAAAACCCAATCAATAAATAAGAAAAAAATCTCGATGAAAATCTCGTTTCTCAATTTTCTTTCATTTTACAAACTGATTGAGAGAAGGTTTTCGGACTTTTTCAGCTGTGGAAACCGGAAATTGAGCAAGAAAGAAATTTTTAGAAGAAAGAAATCGTGTTTTGAAGTTATAATTGAATGAGACTGGAGACGTGGGTGGTGTGACTTGGATGATTGAAGTGTTTTAAGGGACGGCGGTTTAAGATCGGTTTTAAGCCAGTTAAACGTAGCGAAGAAATCTTATGATTATTTGGAACAGCATCTTGATTTTGAAATTTCCGAAGGTTCGAATCCTGGTTCTAATGTTTACCAGCCGTTTTCTGTCTCTTTTTTCCCAAAGAATCTTTGAACTTTCTTTGAACCAAGTCTCTCGGACATCGTAATTTTCTTCCACTGTCAAAGCATAATTTAATAATAAGCGACACATAATTGAATGAAGCGGCGTTCCGTCTTTCTCATCATTCTCATAATTTCGACAGAGTGAATATTCGTTTAAGATAGCGCGTTGCTACATGCTCCAAGTCAAGGCGGGCAGTTATCGAGCGGTAATGAAAGTTGTTAGTGCACAGCTTGGAAAGTCACTGAAAATGAAATTTCAGTGTGAAAAGGTCAAACGATAATTCAACGCATTTGCCGGTACTGTGACACATTATCAGAACGTCGACTTTTTGTTGACACTTAAAAGTTGTTTTTAACTGTTTTTTGTTTGCCAAGTTTGTCGAGTGCCAGTCACCGTGGCTTTTATCACCAAAACTGCGTGTTTTACTACGGAATTTCGAGTGGTTGCATCACCCAATCAAAGACTTCTTATCAATGCTTACCGCTTGCTGCCCGTTGGAGCGCCCACATTTTTGATTTTAGCAGTGGCGCCGGTTGATTCGTTCGACGCAAAGCTGTGATCGTTCGAAGAGGGAGTTTTTACCGGCGAACTTCGCTTGACGACACCACACGTTACTTTTGACTTCACGTTGTCAAACTTTTTCTTGACACTTTTGTTTTCCGCGATTTTGTTCATCACCGTTTCCCACTTGCCGTTCAAGCACTTCTTGGTGACGCCACTCTCTGAGTTTTCCTTTGATCCCATTCTTCCTTTTCCGACACTTCGCGACGACATTTCGTGCTTCTTCAAGCCAAGGTTCGCTTCATTTTTATGCGATTTGCGACTCGTTCCTATCAGCTTTTTCACGCTTGTCGCTTTCTTCGTTATTGCGGAGCTACTGGCGCTCGCTTTTTCTTCGTGTCTACCTTCACAAGCAGCCGAAGCTTTCATAGAGTCGTGTGAATCGTCACTGATAAGATTGACAACCTCCATACACTCATCCATCGCACTACACACCGACGGTGAGGTTGCGATGATGAAATCTTGTTGATGGTCGCTGATGTGTTGCGTTGGCGACGATGTCGCTGTGTTCGTTTTCTTTTGGCTGCACGCCGTGTGACTGCTGCTGATGGTGTCTGACGAAAGGTCTGGTGACATGTCATTAGGGTTTGGAATATTTTCACGATTGTCCGCTAATCGGTTTAGCAAATAGTCTTCGCCTCGATTTTCAACGTCGGTGAAGACGCCACTCGACTCCATGCACGAATCTGACTCGGCCTGCGCTTGCTGGATTATTACATTGCCGCCTTGCATCATCGGGCCGTAGAGTTGACCGTCGATGACTTGCGCTCGCCGCTGGTTCTCGCGCTGGTGCAACATCGCGTCATCAGCGTCGCTTTCAGTGAAGAAGTCCGAGTCGGTCATCACGTCTTGACGTCGGTGAACAGCCGGTGGGGCTGGATTACAGTTTGCAGGCTGCATTGGAACGTCTCGAGGAACTTTCGACGGCGATTGATCGTTGGCACCGCGACTGGCTGGTCGTGACAATTCTCCATCGCCGATGTAACCCGTGTCGAGTGACGTGATGCTGGTGATACTTGTAATAATGCTGTTGGAAACCTTCGAAGACACCGCCGACTTAGTCATTTCCGTCTTCGGATCACTTTCGGTTTGCGAGACTTCCTGCTGCGATGACGAAGAAGGCGCTGGCAGGTGTGAAATTTGCATAATCTCGTGCATCATATCGGTTTTGACGCCAACCGGATCCAACGGCAGTTCTTCGGGTGAAGGCGTCTGATCCATGCGATACTGGATGTTCATCTTGTGGCCGGAGATCAGCGGCAATTCCAAGTTGTTGGTGTGATTGGTGGTAGTCGAGTCCAAGAACTCCTTCATCTGGTCGGGTGTGAGAATGCCGAGACTCTCGTCGACGTCGAACGATCCCTGTTTTTCAACACCCGGTGACTTTTCGTGCGCTGAAGCGTCGACCAGCTCAAGCGAACAATCCAAAGTACACTCGGTGATGTCAAAACCAAATGAAAATCGCTTTTCAGCGTTCGCTTCGTCTCGCGGCATTTCATGTACCCGCATCACTACTCCGCCCAATGCAACTTCACTTTTCAGGTCATCGCAGTCGACTTCCATCGCCGAAGATTGATTAACAAGTGTTTTCGTTTCTTCAGGCGTCATACAAAGCATCTTCGTGGTGTTAATGGGCGTGCCGTTGCTGGCAATCGAGAAGTTGAGCCCAGGTCGACACGGGGTCACCTCAACCAGACGATTGTTCATCATCGTCGAATTGAAAACGGCGGTTTTGTTGAGCGAGAAGTTCAGCATGTCTTCGGATCCCCACTCGGGTGACTTTGGTAGCGACATCGATGACCCCAGTAGGTCGCTACTCTTGCGCATTCGGATCACACGTGTTTGATTCCCGGGAATCTGGTTCAAACTGTCGCGACTCTTTGAAACAGCGTAACGAGAGCTGCAAGGATGCGCGATGTGTGATTCTTTGGGGTCAACCAAGCTGCTGGAAGATCCAACGTCTTTGCTTGCATTGAACAGCGACGGGGACTTGATGAAAGTTCCGTCACGACGGCAAAGTTCGAACGTCGCGTTCGGCTGGTTAAAGGCAAGGTTCTCTTTGGACAGCATCAGACGATGCATGTTCTCTTCGCTGCCGACCAAATCGATTGTCTCATCCATAATCATTTGATCGTCTTCTGCTTCCTGTCTAGATGGGATTGATTGCGACACATTTGCCGTTAGATTCGCGTTCTCCTTCGAACTTTGACTAGCAGATTCCTTTGGAATTTTGTCTATGGAGATCGCGCGCGGCAAGATCCGCGACGTGAGATTTGTGAAACTTGATTTGGTGAGTTGTGAGATTTTCTGTGACATCGCCATCGGGCGAACGAAGCTGTTCAACGGCCCGATGTCGGTTGGACGCACGAGCTTTGTCGTCATCGGGGCTGGTTTCTTTAGGGCAGTCGGTGCCTTTGATTGTGGCTGTGGAGCTGGTGCTGCTGATGACGACCCAGGCATAGGGATCCGGCTTGTCATGCCTCTCATTGGTATTCGTGACTGGTTTTCCTGGAAGAAGAGATTGAGAAAGTTCACGTCAGTAAAGTTTTGCTGCATAAGTTGAAGGCGAAATGAAGTTTTTTATATGTTTGCTAGTTAACAGGTGAATTTTGGTGTTCAACAGACAGATTGGCGACGACAACAAAGAACCCATTGATGAAAAGTTATCAATTTCCAATTACAAACGCTTATTCTTTATCGACTACGGCGCTAGCCTTGTTAACTGCTAGCTAGCCGTAACATTTATCTAAGACCACTTAAAGGCGTCATAAAAGTTTGACATCGATTATCACTGTTAGTCGACAATGAACAAGTAATTAAAGTCATCACAATTGTGATAAGATTAGCGACAAGTATAAAATCAAGAATCCGTGGCTTAAGAGCTTCATTCAGTTTAGTTTTGTGGCAAAATGAAGTGGAAGTTAATTGTGCTGGTTGTTTTTTTTGTAGCACTTGTGAAAAGTGTCCCGTTGGCAGAAAGAAAAGTTCCGCCCGTGATTGATAGTGAAATGACCGACGTGGACCCGTTCAAATTCACGAGGGAACAAGGTTTATATTCTGACGCTGATGACGACGAATTGAACTATCGTCTTCCTAATAACTCGAGACCGTTGCGATATGATTTGTTCCTGACAACCGGAGTGCACGAAGAAAACTTTGAATTTGGT
>JPYR01000090.1:0-14233 GCA_000775305.1 Belgica antarctica | reverse complement strand
CATCAGGTAAACAGGCGGGTCGTGAAAAGAAACAAAATCGAGGCAAGAAATCTCATTAAGGGCATCATAAAAATGAATAATAAAACATTGTTGTGGCTACAAAACAAAATAGCTGGCACATGTTTATGACTTGCCAGTGTGTGCAACGAGATCACGTAGAAATCACAAGAAATCTAGATAAATAAATTATCAGGTGCTTGAATTGATGGCGGACGAGAATCGCTGAGAGAAATGTTTTGATTTGTCTGACGCTGCCAGAGATCAATCGAAAAGATGGAAATCCAATTAAAATTTGTTTCTGTCTGAGCTCCAAATTGAACCTTAGTTATCGCTTCATCAAGAAGTCATGCGAAGAGAACATGAAAAAGAACTCTGATTATAAACGCTGCAATTGCTTTAGTTAACCCACATTTCTCCCATCTGCTTCGGCTTTAAAGCACAATTTGCATGCAGCGAACGAAAAGAAAAGCTAAAATCGATACGAAAGCGAATTCCACAAGAATTTTCTTTCTTTCATCGACAAATTGTTTGCCAGTCGATTTCAGGTCGGCTAGCGTGAGCTTCTATTGTGCTGTGTTATGACACAATTCCACATTTTTGTGAAAATTGACAATATTAAACGAGAAACGAAGCATTGAAAAGTCTCTCAAAGCCATGAAAAGTTTATTTATCGATTTTCTCTATTTCTAACATTGAATTGCTCAATTTTTCTGTATCGATGACGACAAGTGATGCGTTTCCATGGCACTTCATTACATCGTGATTGGTTTTGAAATCTGTTCGAATTTTCAGAAAATTTGCTTCAATTTTCATGAAACTTGTTAAAAACTGCACAATTTGTGTGAGCAAGACTGACGTTTTGCTTGAAACTGATGACACATGGACTTGATGACAAATAATCTGCTTAAACTCAAGGGTCTGAAACTTTAACACGATTTAGCTTTGAAACCTTGTAAATTCAGTCGCCATTGATCAGTAGCAATTTGACTAAGCGATTTTGTTCATGAGGAGCTTCGTCGTTCAGAATTTTGCAAGCACAACTTTTACAAGTAATCCCTCGAAACTCATTAAGTCCCTTGCTTCGCTGAGATTTTTTGCAAGCCAACCACCATGACGCTTTCAATTTTGTTGAGTGATGTAATGTTTCCAGACACATTGAGAGATTTCTATCGAACTGAAAAGCTTTCTAATTAATTAAGAAGCATTCAGTTTGCTTCAATCCCTTAATTAACAATGGCTTAAGAAGAAGAATTGAACTTTTTTCGTTTGCCAGAAGTAACTGAAGTGCGTTGAAATGTGTAATGAAGAAAATTGCTTTCAGTAATGAAAGATTTTGTAGAAAAAATGTAATCATGAAATTTGATTAAATTTTTACCAAAAGCTTTTAACTTATGCACTGTTATATGTTAAATTTTAATTTATTTAGGATTCGAACTTGCAGAACCGAGAAATTGTTCAAAATTTTTCAAGTAAGAACATGCAAAAAGTTTAGAGGCTCAGAAAATGAATTTTGATCGTGTTGAAACTATTTATGAATCAATTGTATAAAACTAACTTGGGTTAAACTGTTTTAATAACTGCGAATTCGCAATGATAATTCCATTTTCCAGCTTTCTAATCTCAAATTTTGATCCAATTCCAAGTAATCCAGGTATCGAAAACGCTGTATTTATAAATATTCATTCAACGTTTGCTTATCAAATTCCGTTTAGTAGGCAAAAACTCAGCTTAATGAAAACAACAAGAAACTTCCGAAAGTTGCAAACACAACTTTTTAATTCGACGAAGGCACGCAGGGATCTGGAAATGCTTTTCCATTTCTACGATTATCTTCGGAGAACTCATTCACTACGTTTCCACCCTCAAGTGACGTCATTCAATGGGTTTACAATTTATCTCACCCTCGGAAATCTCGTTCACGTTTATCGTAAACACGCAAAAAAATTAAAGAAGAACGTAGAACGAATATTTTTGTGGCGCAATAAATCGCTTTGAGGAATATTGTGAATTTCAACAAATTCTCTTTTTATACCTTTCCGTACATTTCCATCATTTCATTCATTTATTTTATGTGGGTTGCTGCTTTTCTGGCTGAAGCATTTGCAGTAGAACGTTAGAAGAAGCAAACAAAAGGAGGTCGATGGCGTCAAAATTCATCATTAACATGAAAAATCTCTTCTACCGCCTTTCTTTTGCATAGAACAACCTTGAAACACTAACACAAATTCACGGGAAACGTCAGGCCGGAGATGAATGTGCGTGATTTGTAACATTGAAGGAAGCCAAAGGAAGAGAAAACAACGAGAACGAAATGTTCATGAAAACGCTTCAGCAAACAATTTTTGTGGAGCGTTTGGAATTGAGATTCTGTTTTGTTTATTTATAGATTGCTGAGATGGAATCCTTTTCTCAATCGGGAGACTGGATCCAACTGTGCACGCTGAAAGGAATTTAATTAATTTTCACCAACACAGTGACACTGCAATTGCTTGGTAGGTGAAATTTTCCGCTCCATCAAGTCTTTCTACGCACACTATGCGGATGGAAAATGTTCATAAAATATCCAGGGGTGGGTTTGTGGGTGACGTCATAGAAATGTAGTTGATTTGCCCATTAATTGTTGGATTTTAGTAAATTTTAATTTTTTGTGTTAACTGAATGGGATTTAAGAAAAACTTTTTGATTAAGAAGCAGTTGACCAACCGAAGCCATTAACTTGAAAATCTGTTTAAACCCACTTTTTCCACTTGACAAACATCTAACTACCGCATTCACCCCTATAATAGGTCACAGTTTTGAATGAGTTTTCTCCATTATTGCTAAATTTTAATGAGAAATATTTCGAGTAGCCTTTATCTCCGGGCAGCTTCGAGAGAAATAAAAACAAACGTAAAACTTTATTTAAATGCCCATTTATCAAATCTATTATCTCGTCGTCTTTTTTATACATTTTTTGTGAAAATGAAAGCAGAAATGATAAATATTGTGCAGAAGTTTTCTTATTCTGCTTTTTTAAAAGCGCAGAGATACCAAAGACAAATGAAATGGTCACGTTCAGCACTGACGTCGAAGAAAAGCTTTTAAGGAGACTTGAAGTTTCACTCGCCAGGACATCACTTTTAAACCGAAAATGACTTCACGGCACGGAAAAGCATCACAAAACTTTTTCGACGTGATTTTTCTTCATTATCGCAGTGAAAACTTATTATTTGTTCTCCAAGCATTTGTCAGCGAGTTTCGTTTGTTGCTACTGTTCGCTTTTATTTGCTTTGTTCTCTGCACAAAAAAACAAGAAACAAGAGAAAATATTAAACGAACAGCGCGAAAACTGCTTCAGTCACTTTACTAACGTAATCTCAGAAAGGAAATGAAATTTTCACATCAACGCGAGAAGAGGGAAATGAAAAATTTCTTTCATTCATGATTATTTCACATGTTAAGCGATGCTTTGTTGTAAGTTATGCAAGATGAGATGGTAAAATTGTTAGAAAATCGAAATTTACTTTTGATTTATGAATGTACACTTGATTTTATCTTAAAATCATTGACACTTCTTGAACTAACCTCAAATCCACCCAATTAGTTGAATATGAAGCAAAACGACTTAATGGACGCAGATATCAGATTTAAGTCAATTAATTAGGAGTTCAAAGGCTGACTGCCGGTTCCATTAGGCACACTTCTGCGGACGCTTTAATAAGGGTTGATAATGAATGCGATAAAGAAGCTAACGTCGAAGCAGTTTTACGACGCAAAATGACTTTTAATGACTTTGGAACGTAAACAATTATTTTTCGACGCTTAATTCCATATCATAGAGCTAAAAAGCGACTCGAGATCTTTAAACGAGTTTACTTCTTGATCGCAGCCATTAAAATAAGTCAAGTAAAAATAAGTGGCAGCAGTAAATGATAGCGAAGTGAAAAAAGCAACGGCATTAAAGGGTTCTCACTAACAAGGCCAGCAAGCAAGCAACAAATTCATTTTTATAGCGGAGAAAAAAGTTTTTTCCACTCAACAATTTTAAAGTCCATGTCCATAATCATAAAAAGTCATGGAATTTGCGTAACAGCATTAATAACTTCCTCGGGAAAAAGCGAAAAGCATAAAATTGTTACAAAAGATAGGACGAAAGCGTTCTGGAATCATCGAAATTATCGCTTCGTTGGCTGAAAGCGGAAACATGCTTCAAAAGGATTTCTTACAGCTTGGGTTTTGGCTTTGAAGTGTTCTTGAGATCACAGATGTCTTGGATCTAGATAAACAGGGGTGTAAAAATACAAAACATGAGAAGAAATTGATTTTTTGAACGAAGTTTTAGATCAGTGACCAAAAAAAGTTTGTTTGCAAAAACAAATTTTCAATCTGATCATTCATTCGATGATTGTCGATGAACAAAGTCTGTTTTAAACCAAAAATAATCGTTTATTTTAAACATTTGGAAGTAATCAAGGAACAGTAAGTGTTACAGAAGATTGCTGGCATCCACCGTCAGTCATTACATGGAAATACCAAAGAACGGAAAAAAGAGAAGGCGAGTTGGTGGGGATCGAACTGCCACCATGAGACTTATTAATACTGGGCAAAAGGAGATCTCGCGTCGTCAGGTCGGCTACTTGGCACCCTGATCGTCATATTTGCTCGACGGCAAAGTCCCAGCATCAATTGCTCCAACAAATACAAGCTATGTTCAACTAAGTGGGAAAATTGTGAAACGAATGTTAAATTGAAATGTTTCTTTTTTGATTGAAATTAAAATAACATTTTGCAATAAAAATGTTGGAATATCTTGGTACCATTTCGTGCAAGCAAGTTTTTGGAAGAAAATCGACATCCACTTCAATTTTATCCTTGTGAAGAAAGCATTAAGAAAACATTAGAGTCGTCATGCTCAACGGCGCCTTGAGCAGCCATTTGGAAGTGTATCATATTCAGAGTTAATAATTCCCATTTTACTTCCTTTCATCACATTTCTCAAAATTGTATCCGCTGTGTTCATTTTTTCCCTTCACTTTCTGGAGGCACAAATTGTTATTTTATTGGGTTTTATTATTTTTTCTTTTCGTGTCTCCCTTTCATGAAGTTATGAATCTCCCCACAGGCGAACACAGGACTTTACGAAAACCATAAAAACAATATGACAATTGTTGGAAATTATGGAACATACGAACAAAGAAAAGTTTTCAAGCAAATATGGCCAAGTTCAGAATTTTCCGACGTAAATATCAGTTCAGAACTTTCTTTATCTAAAGTTCCCCTAAGTTATCATGAATGCAGCAGTTGTGTGCATCAATGCAGCTTTACCAACTCACACAGATTATAAACGGTAAATAAATTTTTCCCTTGATGTATAAAACGCTGCAAGATTCTTCCACTATCATCCGACGTTGCTTCTTCAGACATTCTCCCCGGTGGAAAGATAAAATTTCATTTCCGCAGCACAAGTCAGCATAAATTCATGAAGGAGCGAAAAATATGTGTCTCGAAAGATGAGAAAGTAGTCTCGCCGATAAAACACAGAACGTTGCAAGGTGGCTTTGGTTGCGAGTCTTAAATTTATCCAAAATGAAATCTTATTACTGAAAATCGTTTAAAACTAGAAGTAAAATGTTCTTCTAGCTTTGAACATCCACCAATGTCATGATGCTGCAAACTAAATTTATTGAAGGGCATAGCAACGAGGTATAAGGACTTTTGTGCAGGCTAAAGTGTAGCTTGTTGAGTTGGAGTTTTGGAAAATCATTTTCTATCTGAAGTTTTACGTAAAAACGATTTGAAATTTTATCAAACTAAATTTTTACTAGTTTTCTAATGAACTGCCCACCCAAAAGTCAAACTACGGCCGTGAAAACTGAAACTGAGTCTTCGTTACATTTTAATTTCCTGTGGGATAGTAAATTTATTAGTTTTTTTCAGTCGCCAGTCTCCCATGACCCGATATCAATCGTAATTG
Source organism: Belgica antarctica (assembly GCA_000775305.1). Classification (NCBI taxonomy): domain Eukaryota; kingdom Metazoa; phylum Arthropoda; class Insecta; order Diptera; family Chironomidae; genus Belgica; species Belgica antarctica. The sequence goes on along the minus strand of JPYR01000090.1, from coordinate 8,280 downwards.
GCATTCTGGTCAAATAAAATGTACGATTTATATAATGGCCAACATGATGTGCTTTACATGGTCGAGTTAATAACTATGAAAATGGGCATAAATAATGCACGAAAGTTCACTTTCGAAGTTAACCGCGGCGGCCGAAATCAATCAAAAAAGCTGTTGGTCTGCGGATCGATATTCTGGCAGCTCATAAAACAAACAACATAAATTCATGATGGAGCACGAACGAAAAGATTATGATGATACATCAAAATTAATAATGAAAATTGCTTCTGCCTCGTTTGCCTCATGAAAAATTGTGATTCTCCGATGATGTTTTTAGTGAGGCACATGTTTTCGTGACATGTGTGAATCGATTTTAACGGAATCGCCCACTCAAAGGGAAGAAAAGTTTAGGAAGGTTAGGAAGCGTAGGCATTGATCTGAGTCATGGAATTGTTTGGAGTGGTCTATGAAAGCAACACAAAGCGTTTGAAGGCATCGTGATGATAATGAAAACATGAATTGCACGCCAAATTTAATTTTACGAACTTAATTTTTAGGCTTTTGATGCTTGATGGCTTTGGAGTTGGCTTTAATTCATAACAAAAATTGAACAAAAAGCTTTTAAAAGTATCCTTGATGTGAATGAACTTAACTAAACTTCCAAAATTTTTATAGCACTCTAGATTTCCAAACCAAAGTTACAAACACTTTAATAATTGAACTTTTCCATCCTTCTTCGAGAACATTCGTTTGAGAGTGTGCCATCAAATTCAATAAAACTTGCTCGTATCTTATTTCCAAAAGAAATTTGTAAAGCGGAGGAAAAGCACTTGAGATGTGGGAAAGCGTGAAATGAATACGAGGCACGATGGATGAATTCTTCATGAGGTTGTCGAGTCTCAAAACGCGGATCAGAATCGCATGTGGCGTTTATGGAGATTTTATTTTGTTTATTTTCTTGCGCCGCCTAATTGATTTACCCGGAGAAAGCTTTTCAAAAGCTTGTCGGAATTTTTCTTCCAAAAATCTCTGAAAGATCATAAATTCCAAGGCTCAAACGCTCTGCAATCCATCTTCATCACGTTGCCCTTTAAAAATAATTTAAAAGCCGATTTAAAGTGAAAACATTTCCACGCAGTTCCCCTTCAAAGCAGGAATAAAATAAAAATACAGCGCCCGTCGTTCAAGCTGGTGTTTGTGCAAATAACGAGATTAGTTTCAGGATTTATGGTGCTTGGCAGCATAAAACATATTTTCTCTCATGCCTTTGTTTCAATCCACCGGCTCGAAGTTCTTTTATTGATTTCAACAACATTTCGAAGTTCTCCCGACTCAGCTTTTCCCTTTTTTCCTTCTTTCATCATTCACACAATGTGTTTTAGTACGGATTTTTTGTTTTCTTCTTCCGCTTCGGGACTTTTCCATCCTGATCCATTTTTCATCCCGCTCAAATATCGATTTTTCATCTCGTTTCTTTCTCGTTTTTAGAAATCCACTTTGTTACGAAACCAAAGTTTCGAGCATAATTTAATCATAATCAAGTTTCGCCAAGTTTCGTACCGTCAAAGTTTATGCTCGGCACTCGATCCGACTTTAATACGCAAATTGATTTATGCGAGGCTTTTTTTTAAAGAAAAATCAATCAAAATTGCCTTCGATGTTCCTGTTTACCGCACAACTCAAAACTTTGCCCGAAGTTTTCCGCGAGACCGGGCACGTCCATAAAACACTTAATTATTCTCGGAAGGGAAGCTCTCGGTCGGAAGGAGGATGAATTGCCTTCTCGATTTCACCATCCACCGAGAAAGCAATAAAAGTTGAATTAATTTCTATCGTTTTCCACGCTTTTGATGAGTTTTAATTAATTTGGGAAGGAATTTCCATTGAACTCTCTCGTTAAGCCCGTAATAATCAATTTCATAATGAAAATTAATTATTTAAAGTGCGGAGATGCACGATCTGGTATCGGCACCGGTTGGCAGATGCTCAATCTTCTCAGACGAATGGCAATAATCAGGCCGGTTTAATTGCTTTCAATTCATTCGGTTTTCCAATATGTAAATGGCAAATTCTTGTTTCAATAATTTTTGATTTGGGGGTGTTGGTAAGTGACTCAAGTTTTCACGGCTTCTGAGTTTGGGTTTGCGTGCTTTTATTGCGACGTTTTAAGTTGCAGCTGTTTATGCATTGATGTAGATTAAAATCATATCAGAAATGACACAGATCAGAATCTCAGCTTGCCTTTCGGAATTCAACTTGAGAATTTCGTTAGTGACTGCACCATCATCTTCCGTGGTTATCCAACTAGTCAAAAACTTCCGCAGTACGTTCAACACTTTAAAATCTACAAACCCAACCACATGACGTAATTTTTAGTCACTTTTCATTCAAGTTCTACTCGCTGGTTTGATTTTATCATGCAAAATAGCAACCTTCAGCCGTTGCCGCAAATTTGCGCTCGATTGAATATAAAAAGGCACAGCTATCGAGTTACATATGTAAAGAGTTGGTGGCGAATGGCACGTTCCACTTTAATGACAACTGCAAATTTTCTTCTCTGATAGCATTTCCAGCGTCGTAAATTGAGATTTTGGCTTGCAATCATCCGGATTATCTGGGTAGCCAAGCAGTTTCCCGTAAGAGAGAATCGGAAAATCTTGGAAATCAATTAGAAGTGACTGAGGCTAACATGGGTAGTAATCCTTCTCAGTGGCATAATCAATTATGGATTTAAATTAGAAATTAGAAATTAGAAATTAGAGGGAGAATATTTATCGCAAATGAATTTCTTCTTCGCCACGAGTCTTAATTCGCTGACTTTTCTAGACGTCCACTTGTTTTCGTCTTCCCGAGACGAACGGAAAACCTTTCTTCCGGAAAAATATAATTAAATCCAATTAAAATCTGCATCAGCGAAAATAAGCTTCTTGGGCGATGAAAGCAGCTTTCGTCTCTATTTTAGTCGCTTCTTTAAGCCCAGACGTGGCAAAGCGGTAAAACCCACCGAGATTCATGTCAACGGAAAATAATTTTCAATTAAAAATATTCACAGATCTGATAACGCAGCTTTAAAGCTACACGATTAGCTTTAATCATGACAGTGTCGAGAGTCGCATCGATAAATAACTTTGCGTAGATCAAACAGCCTGTGCTGAATAATCAGCTTTTAAAATCAAATATCGCTGAGAAAAGCGAACCCAAAACTTTCGACATCCCTTTTCTGCCGCAACGCATACGCCGCCCCAAAAACAAAAGGCATCGTTTCACCAATTTTATGACTTCGAAAATTTATTTCTGCATACAAAGTAGTTTTTTCCGATTTCAGGCCGTTCATTTATCCCCCATTGCAGGGGTGAAATGTGAGAATCCGGGACGAGTGCGAGGGGATAGACCAAAGGTTATGCTGATTTTTATGCGGTTTCGGAGATCGTAAAAACTACACAAACACCTAACGCATGCAACTATCAGAGTCGATCCCCTTCGTTAAACATGATTACCGGGGCAATGTTACTTCAGAACCCGAAATTCCACATACTAATTAAATACTCGAACTACTCCCCATGAATTTTAAGAAAGTCGTAAGCGCTTTTTACGGCTTTTCCGTTCTCATGGGGTGGATTTGTATCCGGAAGTTCCCGAAACTCAGTCACAAATTAATGGAAGAACTTTAAACTATTCCGAAGCATTCTGATGCAAGTTGTGAGTTTTTTCAAGGTAATAAATTTCTTGACGTAATTTTGAACCTTTCAATGGTTTAAATTACCTAAATTTAGTCTAATTTAGTCACCAAGTCATACTCTAATGACTATAAGCTTGCTAAATTCAACCTCGAACCACAAACATATGCTTGATCTCAAAATTCCTCAACAAACTTGTAACAGAACGTTCCCAAAACTAACTAATAACTATGCACGAGTAATCCCTTAAAAGGTTTTCCATCCCCCTTCATCCCCAAATCGTCGTAAATTTAATAGAATTTTCCTGTTTTACAAACAACAAAAGGATGAGAGACATTAACCAGCAACGTATCCATGTTCATGCATATCATAATTTTTATTATTTATGGCTTGCGATGGTGTCACACATGCTATCGTTAGTCATGGCAGCCTTTTCTGTCTTGCTGGCAATTGACGTTATTTTTCTTTCATTCTGCATTATCTTCAGAAAGTGGCGGCATATCGGAGTCACGGCTTATTTATTATTGAACGAATGACTTTGGGACTATGATGAACAACAATGAATAACCTCGATAAATCGCATTAGATAGCTCGTTATTCACCATGCAAGACAACAAGAGAGAACGTAATCATTCTGAATCATAAAATATTCCTACGACCATATGAATACGGCTCGGAAACATTTTACATTTTTGCAGTCCCACACACAAGAAGGGATGAATTTTTTCCGGAATGGCTCATCAAGTTTTGCATTTATTTTATTTGGGTTTTTATGAATCCCGAAATCTAGGCTATTACTGTCCGAAAATAAAACTCTCTTGTTAATGCTGTCCCGGGGGGAAAATTGGATGATGAAAAAATAGCGCAATTTGGAACTGTTTCACAGCAATTGCAATTCTTCTGATCTGATGAAGCTAGTTTGAAACAAACAGCGCCAGTTAACGGGAAAACATTTTGACAATCAATTTTATCAACAATCTTGCAGTGTTTTGGTTTAGATATTGGATTTTTGATTAATCAGTACTTCATAGCCTAGATTATCGGTAGCGCCACCTATCCTTTAATTTATTATTAAAGTGCTGCCATCTTGTGGCTAAAATTCTAAAATGAACTGCATCATTTTTTATAGATACTTTCTTCCCTTGAATTCAACAACCACGTATGTTTCTTGCAACTCAGTTTAAAAGCACGGCAACGGTTAAAGAAAGGGACAGCACGCTAGGAGACATAGTTTAGTACCTCGTAATTTTAACAGTTTTGTTCTTTTGAACAAATTTCGATCGACGCGACATCTTGGTTGTTGAGTTCGAAGGAAGAAAGTAGGCAGTGCCTTTTCACATTTGTCAAGAACAATTCTACACAACCAGCTTTTCCTGCACAAACGCCACCTGGCGGTCAAAATATATTCTAAAATCTTATTTTAAAGCTTTCTTCCTTTTTAGACCATACTGTTTCCACAGAACCTTGCCCATCGGCACAATCAGCAATTCCAAACGAAAAGCAAACAAGAAATTACAGATTTTCTCTCCTTTTCTCCAGCCATTGCACTTGAAATCACTCCCCAAGCTAGTTTACTGTATCAATCACGATGTATCGTAAACATCATTGCATATTATGAGTGATACGTACATGTTTGCCTGTTTCATCTAAAAGGAATAATCTATCTCTGGATGTTTTATGGTGTTTACAGCACTGTGTTGTGCCATAAATTTGCCCTCCCACGTCAATACGATTTTCCACATGCTTTTCTCTCCATGTGTGTCAAGTTTGAAGGGGTTTTTTCTTTGCTATCGCACCCAGGAAAATTCCGACGCAAAAAGTTGACAGAGAAAGGCAAAAACAAAGAAAATTGTGAATGAAGTTTTGATGGCTCGAGTGAAGGAAGAAAAAACGCCACATGACTGCTACAGTGCTCATGCGTGCATCAGCTCGAGTATGTGTTCATTCGTAATCACCATTCCATCATTGATGCACCCTCTCCCGTTGTTCATAAAGTTTCAGGCGGTTGTTTATTTAAACAACAGCTATATCAACATAAATTATGTAATCATAACAAAACAACAAGCCGTTGCCAGAATACATCACATCATTGAAAATCAAATGCGAGAAGCTTCTGGCCTTTTTCCTGCCAGTGCACACTATATAATTTGACGGAAGTGAAATGAAGCCTTGGAAAGCATAATTATGGACAATTATGAATGATTTAAGCATGCATAATGGCGGGATCACTGACGAAGAATTATTCAATTTTTGCATAATTTTCTGCTAAGCTTTGAATGTAATGGCTGGTTAAGCGTTTAAAAGCTTTAATTTCAGTAATTTTCACACCTTTTTGCAGCTTGGCGTGTTCGAAGTGAACAAAATTTTGTTAATTTATAGCCTAATGGCTGGTTTAATGCATCGTTGAGCTTGTACAATACATTAAAAAGCTTGAAAGTCCTTCAATTCAGAATTCAAAACACTTCAACGTAGGCCATAAATAAGTTCAATAATTGTGAAATGTGAACCTCGTCACCCTCGCTTTTAAATTCCACATCCACCGTTTCCTGTTTTCTCCCCGCTTGCGTTATGAAATTTCCGAAAAGCGAAGGGAATCATTCGGGATCATTAAACGTGGTGGAGAAAAAGGAAACGGTCGTCAACAAATTACGAAAAGATTTCTACTTCAGGAGTGAGTGACGGGGAGCTTGCTGAATGGCGACACGTAATCTTATGCAAATTATCATAACTTTTCGATTCAATTATGCGAGAGATGCGCAGGGAGTTGTCAAAAGTAATTCTTTAGAGCAAACGCGACTCGAGAGATTTTTCTTCAATTTTACACATGACCTAACGAAAGGTCCATAAAAATGCCTTCCCTGAGACTTAATGTTCGCTACGGAAGTGTTTTCTTGTTCATGATGTCGAAAACTTCGAGATAAATAAGTTAAATTTATGTTTCTGAAGGACGCTTTTTTGCCTTCCCAAATAAACATCGCAAACGTCGTTCATGCTTTTATCGATTTTTCTTCGCAGAAAGTTTCTTCACCGTAATTACATTTGAAGCAACTTCTCTCGATCGTGGAAAGGGCCTTTTCAATCATGATAAGCTGTAAGTATCCCTCCGCATCTATCGAAGCTCAAAATTAACTTTTTTACTCGATGCTCTCATGTTCCATTCAGATTCGAATAAATCTTCCGTTTCTCCCCTTTTTTCGTTCGGCCATCAAATGTCCATCAATGCAGTGTAATTTCCGGTTTCATGTTCAAGCAAAGTTCACAAACTAGGATAGATTCAATTTCCACTATCAAGATGTTCCTAATCACCGAGTTTTATCGCTGTCAAAGCTACGATGGGCTTTGCTACGGTCAATAACATTTCCAGGATTGATTTTCGAGAAAATTGTAGCACTGATTTGCGCTAAAAGCGGCAATCCAAGCTGCGCTGATAAATTTTAAATGATAACTTGCTTGAAATTCCAACTTTGATTTTCCACTGTATTAACTTTGACTTCTTAATGAAGCAAACTTCAAGAAAATCAATCATAATAAAGCACATAGCGAACAATAAAAGCATGGAATCCTTCACAAACAACGTCAAAATTCTCAAATTTGCTCTAATTTGACTTCACAAATTTGTTACACAATTAATTTCCCACTCCAAGGCACCCTTCTCCCCTCTACAACGTAAATTTAGACAGAAACTGAGTCAAACATGTCGCATTCGAGTCATGTAAAGGATTTCATGGCGCAATTAAAATTTCCATTTTCAACAATCAGAGATTTATTGACTGACTTGCGATGTGATTCATTAAATTCACACGTTCGTGACTTGTGAAAGCTGCAGGCATGGAAGCTTCTAGTAAGCACACGAAGTAAATCAATTTTAATGTCGATTATGTGTGCGAATGTCTTTGTGAATAGCTTCTTGAAGGGATCAGTCAAGAGAGACTTTGAGGTAAGAAAACTTTTCGAATTTTCTAATAGTTTAGAGAAACTTTACAATTTTCTTTGAAATAAGACAAGGACAACAAATTTTAATAAGAAAATCATCGTAACCTCAAATGTTCTTTGAAATCCAACAAAAAAGCAGTCCTTGCAACATTTCAAATCTCTCACAAGCTTGAACATTGAATTCAAAAGCGATTTTTACCCAAATTTTACGACTCAAACTGAAAAACTTTTCAAACTGGAATCATCTCTCGACGTTGAAGTTTTCCTTTCCATGTCGTCAGGTGTGTTGAGACAAATGAAACTCGATAAATTCATGTGATTTTATTATAATAATAAAGATTTATTGCACACATTCACTGTCGCCTTAAAAGCTTCCAGAGCTAACGCAGCTAAGGCATACAAAAAGGATTAAAACTCCTGGAATTGAGATTTTTATTTTTGGTTTTTAGGGAGACGTGAAAAAGTTTTTTATGATGGCATCTTTATGGAAATTTTACGAGTGCAAATAAAAAATTAGAGACGAAACGTCGGATCGATGTCATATACAGTGTCAGTAGAACGAAGCGCCAGATTAAGAGATATAAACGGCAGCAGATTTATTTTTAACTCGAGCTTCGAGCGTAGAAAATGGCACCGAAATTAGAGTGAAAAATGTAGGTCCGTGATTTGGAAATATTTTCTGATTTTGCGT